>OVAF01000475.1:4405-39529 GCA_900406245.1 Odontarrhena argentea | reverse complement strand
TCCAGAACAACTATGTTTGAGTCATACACAGTGTGATTTCAGGACAACTCCTTCAAGTGATTGCTTCTTCCAGCTTCCAGTTCAACTCGTATTCATGACTTTAAGATTAAGGTGAGGGTGGGATATGTGGACCGTCATCATTTACATTTCAGCTTGTATTCATTGATGCTACGTTTAGGAATGGTGCATGATTGTTGAAAAATGATGATTGTTTTTTGATGTTTGTTTGATGAGTTTGATTATGATTGTTGTTTGAAGGATTGTATGGTGTTAGGTAGTATTATATGAGGAGAATTAATTGTCGTTATTGTTGAGATTGTAAAGTAGATGTTTTGCGTCTGTGAACGAAGCTTGTGTAAGCCGTTGCAGTTCAGGTCTTAGAGGGCCAGTATGGTGGCAGTTCGGACCCAAACGTGGAAAAGGGGCACTGTCTGACCAGGTTTTGGAGAAATGTGTGAAGTAAGAGTATGTGTAATGTTGTGAATGTGTTTAAAAGAAGTTAAGTTGAATGTTGGTTGGATCCATTGTTTGGCTTTGTGTTAATGTTTGTAAGTTTTCTGGTAAGTGTTGGTGGTCATGTGGGCAGACATGATCATCCTCATTGGGTAATTCTTTACTCACCCCCTTTCTTCCCTTAGAGGTGAGGAGTAGAAGCTCGAGTTGGGGTCATCGGTGTGCTGGTTTTCGGGTTGGGTTATTTCATTGTCGCTTTATCGTTATTCGGTTTTCAGTTAAAAGTGAACTTTTTATGATATGAATTTATGTTTATTTTATGGTTAAGTTGGTTAATTGAATGTTGGTTTGGTTTCAGTAATAAAGATGTTCGATTTTAGAAATGCTTTTATCTAAGTTGTTAAGAGTTTTCACAACATGTCTCGGCTAAGGAAGCGGGACGGGTGTTACACTTAGAAAGGGCAGATGAATCTGTGAATTCATTAGCTTTAGGGATTGATTTGGTCAAAGCCGCATAAGGTTAGATCGTCGCTAATGAGAGATTTCTAGCTTATGGATCTGGTGATCTAGGTTGTTTTTCTTTCCACTGCCAATTCTCAGTAGAAACATGAGGATCTCTTCGAGTAGTTTTCACCTCATCCTTGGAGTGATATGATTCTGTTCTTTCGGAATGATAACTCTGTTATGGCTGCGAACGGCGGTTATCTCTGGAACCTGAGTGTTATGAAGAAAGAATCTCACTACGAGAGAATGGTTTACGAGTATTGCCCTCGGTACGAGGTGAGGGAGCTTTGCTAGAATCCTCATTACGAGGTAAGGGTAAATGCCGGTAAGGAAGGAAATGAATATCTCGAAGATTCTGATCAACTCTGCTACGATAATTAGATGGTGGACTTCGACAAGGTCTGCGGTACGCTGACTTTGAATTGCGAGTGTCACCAGACTTACGAGTCCAGTATTATTGTCTTTGTTTTAGTTTCACATTATCTTTCGCATAATGGGATCCTTCACGTTTTCGATCATTATTCAAGCGATCCAACTCCTTTTTTTGAAATCCACTTGCCTTGATGTAGGACGAGAAGTATAATCAATATGATTTGAGTTATTCTCTCGCAGCAAGGAACTCCATGCTTCATATGAAAAGCTTCTGCCTTGCGAAGTGTATTACATTGATTGACTTTATGTTGATTGACTCTAATGGGATTTTGCTTTTACACTTGGCTAATGGACAGTTCTTCCCTTCATGAGTTAAAAGAAGGCAACAAAAGCTGTGTTTTTGATGATAGTAATTATTAAATACCAACAGTTTTAAGTTTATCAATAAACCAATATCAACTTAGCAAGCCAAGTCAAATCACCACTAATGCAATTAGCATTTAAACTTGGATGCAAGCATTAATGCTGATTTGTCTTGGCTTGTTTAGTATAGATGAAGCTAGTTCATTGATAAACTTAAGAATGTGTGTATTCATTAAAATATCATTAATTACTGATATTACATAATCATTTCGTGTTTCTTATCATTTTGTAAGGTGATTGTGTAGAAAGATTTTAAATATAAGTTTATAAATTTATTTTCATCTCATATTAAGGTTAAGATAAAGCAATATTCTAGCACATTTTAATTAAAAATTTCCTGTAATTACTATGACTGACAAAAATTTGTAAGAAACAGGTGAACATGGAATATTATTTTTGATTAATATTTTTTATTTTTTTATTGTTTGGAGGAATTTTAACTCGTTAGAATTGTGAGAATACTACGGAATAACTGGAGAAAATCTATTTTATTAGTATATATCCCGAAACAGGTGTTCAGAGCTACAGCAAATCGTTAGCTCTGAAGAGTTAGTTTAAAGGCAATTTACAATCTTGGAGAGTTGTTCGTCGAAGTATGAGGCTTGTGTTATGTGTCTCCTCTTCTGTTGAGAGAGGTTCTTATTTATAGGACTTTGTTAAACTATCGTATAAGTTATTCCCCTAAGTTTCAGGATTCAGATTTATCAGTTGTTCCTTTTATGCTCTTGGATTTAAATTCGCGATATATATAAACTAGTCTTTAGGAGTATGGACTTTCTGCCAATAGTTATGTGCCTCATCATATGGGCTCTCGATTTCTCTAGATTATTCAAACAATTGTTTAGATCTTATTAAAGCTATTTAAGTCTAGACAATTGTCTCCGCTTTAGATTATTGTAGCGACTGTTTAGACTTAATAAGAACTTATAAATAAGAAAGTACCTCAATAGAAGGGGAAACACATAACACAAGCCTCAAATTTTGACAACTCTCCAAGAATGTAGGCACCTAATAGCTATCCAACCACCTAGCAGCTATCTAACCACCGAACAGCTGTTAAATTATCATAAGACTCGCTCTTTACACCTAGCAATTTGTTGTACTTCTGAAAAATTATTAAGAAAATAGTTATATATATCTAGTTATCCCGTAGTACTGTCTCAATTCAACTAGTTAAAATTTTCCGAAAAAATTGTTACTTAATATATAGGTATTGAATCAAATAAAATTCGTTATTACAAAAACTTAGAGATATTTTAAGTATAATTTCTATTGAATATTTACGTATTCGATTTAATATATAATATATATAAGTCCGACCAAAAAAAAATATATCTAAGTAAGAAAACTAAGGGATACTTTGTGAGATTTCGAATTTGATGCCACACTTTTTCATATGATTGATCGACGATTTGAGAAGCCATGCATGACATCAATTTTGAGAAAAATTTTAAGAATTGATTACTTAAAAATAATCTATTATTTTTAATTCATTAAATATCTTGAATCACCATAGAAATCTAACCTATATATGATTGTACACACTATATTTAACCCAATCAAAATCACCATAAAAATCTAACTCATAGACAAACAGAATCCCTTAAAATATTAGATTCAAGAATCAGTAATAGAAATATAGAACAAACTATGTTTGGTCTCTCCACCAACTGAAGACATATCACATATAGCACAATTCATGTTTTGACGAATCACAGCTACACTATCATTAACATCATCGGCATCACCATTATTCTGATCCTCATATTCTTCATTATTGGTGTTACCGCTTAACAGTCTCTACTTTTTCTAAGTTTTCATAGATTTGAGAATTTGAAAGATTTGTGATTGTGAATATTGAAAAGAGATTTAGAGAAATACAAAGAAGAGAAGAGATAGACGTAAAATTGTACTGGGAGGATGATTTGTTTTGAAAATAATCAAGAAAAGAAAATAAATTAATAAATCTCTTAGTAATATAAGATTGTTCCAACAAAGTGGTAAAATATAATCCTTTGGTTCCTTTTAATTTTATTACAGAAAATAGAGATTTAAATTCAGTCAAATATTTTACGTATGAGGATGTATCTAAATTTATATTCTAATAATATTAGCTGGCAAAATCGGTCCTGATTTAATTGATTTTCCAACTTTTAAACAAAATAATATGTTAACAATAAATGTATATATAACTTTAGAATGAAAAAAATTCTATATAAAATATCTAGTCTTAGTCAACAATAAATAAAAATTTAAGTACGGAAATTTCATATTGTGAGAAAATAATAAACTATAAATAAGTAATTAATTTCAGAAACTTTGAATTCAACAAAATATATTTGGTAAGAGGATGAATACAAATCTTATATAATAAAGTAAGGTTCATTCTGTCAACTATTCATGACAAGCTGACACGTGTCCTTTTGTTATGTGGATTTATCAGTTTAGTCCCTCTCAATTTACTCTTTTTATAAAAGTATCCATCAATTTATAATAATTGCATCTCATATATATATAATTCAAATTCATCTTAATTTCACTTCTTTTA
This sequence comes from Odontarrhena argentea, assembly GCA_900406245.1. Classification (NCBI taxonomy): domain Eukaryota; kingdom Viridiplantae; phylum Streptophyta; class Magnoliopsida; order Brassicales; family Brassicaceae; genus Odontarrhena; species Odontarrhena argentea. The sequence goes on along the minus strand of OVAF01000475.1, from coordinate 35,229 downwards.
GTTTGGTTTCGGTTATTTGACTACGTATAAAATCTTACTCCATCTATTTATTTTATAGATATTTCGTGATACCTTAAAATAATCTTGTATATAAATAGTCATAAGAAATTTATTTATTCACACAAAAAATAAAAAATAATCCTTTATATAATCATCTTAGACGGCTACAAAAATTCATTAACTATATGTTTATCCAGAATTAATAGCGATTTATTAATAGATACTACTAAGTTGTAAAGATATAAAAACACAATGACTAAAATTATTATTATCATGTAAAGTTAATATTTTTTTTAAAAAAAAATATTTATTTCTCCATTACCACGTATGAGTAAATGACTAACAAACGTATATATATATATATATATATATTTTTTTTTTTTGACATTTGATACATATATTTTTACACTATACAACTAAAAGATTTTGAATTTCTTGTATTTAAATTTTCAAAACTGGATTAAATTACTTTTCAAATATATAAAAAAATTAAAATGTTTATGTTGAATTCAATAAAAAATATTTTGTTCAAAAATAGGCAAAAAAACCCATTTTTTTCACCTTTGAAAACATACCTAAAAAGACATAGTCTATAAATAAATGAATTACATATTATATTATTAACAATATCATTATGCTAAAATAAATATTTACACTCAAAGATTAGTATTCCATGCAACGCGTGGACTTTTCTCTAGTTTCATATATTTTATAGAAAAAAGTGTTAGTTGTTTAGGATATAAATGTGTCAAATTCAATGATTTTCCCTCTTTTTATATTGATTTTTTTTTTTAAAATACATGATTTCTTAAACGTATTTGATGTTAGTCAAAAACAATAACAACTATAGTAGGTAAAATTGTTTTACAATTTTTCTTTTTTGTTTATAGAAATTTTACTATTCTTTTGTTACTTTGTCTATTAAATCATACTAATCTTTCGCAAAGCTGTATTGAAAAAAAAAAAACAAAAACTAGTAAGACTCATCATCTTCCCTCCAGCACTCACTCGATTCTAAGATTTGCAAAACTAGGTTTCTTCTTCTTTCTCTCTCAATTCTCCTTATTATTTTTCATGTGTAAGTTTCATGATGAGAATTGTAGATTTGGTGAATCTTGAACTTTCAAATTAGAGTTTTTTCTACATAAAACTGATGTAGAATTCCGAACTGCATATTGTAGTTATATAATTCTCATGAAGGACAACGGGGAGAAGACAAGGAAGGAGACCTTGTTCCAGCTTCCTGCTGGAAAAGGTGAGATGCTTTATATGAATGATGGAAATCGTGTGGATGTGATTCAGTAGATGGAGAAGTATCTCAAGAAGGTTCGTCACTTTAGGGAGGAAACCTTAGTCAACCGCCTTTTGAACATGGACAATCTTCTTCAACTGATCATTCCTCTTAGGTCAATCTTCACAAGAGCAGTTGAAGAAGATTCTCCATGTTCAAAAGGCGGTTTATTAAAGGTTTCCTCCTTTTGACGATAAAGCTTATTGAGATACTTCTCCATATACGGAATTACATCCACACAATTTCCATCGTTCAAATAAAACATCTCACCTTTTCCCAGAAGGAAGCTGGAACATAATCTCCTTCATCGTCTTCTCAACGTTCTCCTTCACAAGAATTAACTATATTATGCAATTTCCAGTTCTACATCAGTTTTATGTAGACAAAACCCTAATTTCAATGTTCAAGATTTACCAAATCTACAATTCTGATCATGGAACGTACACATGAAAAATAAAAAGGATAATTTATAGTGAAATAAGAAAAAAAATTTTTTTGCAAACCTTTGAATTGATCGAGTAGTGGAGGTTAATGATGAATTTCACAAGTTTTTTTTCTTTTTTTCAACACAGCTTTGCGAAAGATTAATATGCTTTTAATTGGCAAAGTAACAAAAGAATTATAAAAACTTTGCAAACAAAAGAAATTTTTGTAAAAATTTTTTACATACTATTGTTGTTATCATTTTTTACTAAGATCAAATAAATTTTAGAAATCATATATATTTTAAAAACATCTCTACATAAAAAGATGAAAACATTTGAATTTGGAAATATTTATATCTTAAACAGCTAATACTTTTTAATATATATATATATATATATATATATCAAATTTCTATTCATCCTCTTACCAAATATTTTTTTTTGAATTCAAAGTAGTCGAAAGTAATTACTTATTTATAATCTATTATTTTCTCTCAATATGAAATTTTTTGTAATTAATTTATTATTTATTTTTTTACTAAGACTAAATATTTCTATAGGAAAAAAGTTTATCCTAAAGTTATAGAGACGTTTATGGTTAACATATTATTTTGTTTCAAAATTTATATAGAAAAATTTGGAAAATCAATTAAACCAGGACAAATTTTGCGAGCTTATAATTTTATAATGTTATAATATAAATTTAGATACATCTTCTTACCTAAAATATTTGACTGAATTCAAATCCCTATTTTTAGTAATAAAATTCAAAAGAAACAAAGGATTATATGTTACCATTATGTTGCAATACTATTATCTTATTAAGAGATTTCTTAATTTACTTTTCTTTTCTAGATTGTTTTCAAAAAAAGTCATCTTCCCACTTCAAATTTGCGTCTTCCTCTTCTCTTTTTAATTTTTCTCTTAAATCTTTCTAATATTCATGGTAAAAAATGTTTCATACTGTCAAATCTCAGAAAGCTAAGAAAAAGCAAAGATTGTTAAGCGATAAAACCGATAATGAAGAATATGAGTTTGGTAATAATGGTGATGCTGATGATATTGATGACGTATTAGTTGCGCTTCGTCAAAACATGAATTGTGCTATATGTGACATGTCTTCTGTTGGTTGAGAAACCAAACACAGTTTGTTATATATCTCTTTTACTTATTCTTGAATCTAATATTTTCATGGACTCTGTTTATCCATATGTTAGATTTCTATGGTGATTGTGATTGGGTTAAATGTAGTGTGTAAGATCATATATAGTTTAGATTTCTATGGTGATTCAAGATATAAAATGAAGAAAAAATAATAGATTATAGTTAAGTAATTAATTCTAAAACTTTTCAAAGAATTGATGTCATGGATTCTCAAATCGTCAATCAATCATATGAAAAAGTGTGGCATCAAATTCGGTATTTATAACATAGTATTCCATATAATCCCACTTAAAACAAAATAGTTATCATGAATACAAATGTTAAATTATCCCCTTTTTCCATTTATCCCATTTGTGGGATGCTCAAAAAAATTTTCGCCTAAAAAATAAAGAGGAATGAGCGGGATTCAGTATTTCACTAATTATAGACTATTTCATTCCATCTCATCCATAATCCCATTTATCTTCATCCAATTTTCTTTTATTTCATTTTAATTAGCATATCTCTTAAATTTAAAACCATTTGCAACTTCATTTTTTTTCTGTCTAAGCTCTATGACAGAACGAAGTATAAAAAATTTTCAATGATAGTAAATACGAATTTCAGAATATGATATATGAATAAACGCAAAAAAAAAAAAAAAGCTGACCTTATGTGATTTGGTAATTGTGATTTGGAGAAGGTGAGTAAATGCTCGGTTGTATAATTGACCCAGACTGGAATTTCGAACCTCGCAAAGAAAGCAAACGCTTAATTAGTTTTATGAGTTCACGTTATTGAAATCTTTCCAAGTGAATTGAAAAACTTAATATTACCGTGTCTTGGTAGCGAACATATGCAAAATTGAGGAACAAGGCAGAAGATCGGATACAGATCTAGAGACAATAAGAAGTCGAGATAAAGGAAAACCATGATGGGGGATGATGGGGTTTCGTATGGTGAGGAGGACGGCGGAGGAGTACATGAAGAAGATAAAAGTAACCTACTTATGTCTTTTAAAGGATCCATCGGATTTTAATTAGGTTTACGAGATATGGGCTAAGTCATTGGGTTGTGTATACAATGTGGGCTATAAATTTCCCTAAGGGCCCTAAGATATTACACACACCAAATTAATTATAAGTATAAAAATATTATTACTAGTATCGACTTGACAAATGAAATCACATCATTAATAGTAAAATACCACACTTTCATTCTTTGATCACCTGAGCTCGAACATTGTTCTGAACGTTTAGTTATAATTCTTTTTTTCAACCACACATTTTTAAAACAAAAAATTACCACTTTTGTATCAAAATTTATATATATTCATGTTCATATTCCGTTATACAATATTATCTTATATAATAAAATAAAGTTAATTTTACAACTATCTTTGAGAAGTTGCTATGTGACACATATATTTTGTTTACGTTCTAATATTATATTTACATTGTTTGCACAATCAGAGGAAAATGTGAATTTAGTATTAGAATTACAACTAAATAAAATCATCCCCAAACATGATTTTTTTCCTTAATTTTGTTAACTTTTATCATTTTTTCTTTTTCATTTATTGTATTAAATATGTAATACAAAATATTTTTGGTATAACAAAGTACTTTTTATTTTTATGCTTTTATTTTATTTAAATAATATCGAATTATTACCCTTTACTATACCATAGCTAGAAAACAAATAAACATGAATCATCAAGTGGTTTTAAAGGAGGCTTACGCTTCCCATGTGAGGTCCTTGATGATTCATGTCTCCATGTAGCCATTGCTCTAAGTACTCGTTGTTCACGTACTCGTACACCAGCATCCTTTATTCAAAAAGCGGAACTAAATTCTTATGCCGGACATGACCAATTGCTTCCACTTTAACTTTGAAATCTATATGAGCTTGCCCTCTAATCGAAAAGAGACAATATCGTATATTTATACGCTTAAAATATAAAAAATCTTTAAATATCTACAAAATATCTTTTAAAAATATGTTTTAAATATATTCGAAGATAAGATTTGAGGAAAGTTAGATTAAATATAGTTACAAACTTTTTGGGTATTTTAAAATATTGTTATAAGAATATTTAAAATCAAATGAATATGAATGAAAACTCGGATAAGTTAACTAGCTAAAGTCAAGGAAACTAAAATATTTTTAATTTGTAGAAAGTTATGAAAATTAAATACAAAACCTTTGGTGATTTTTGTGATTGTAAAATTTTTTAATGAGATGACAAAAAAACATTTTTGAATAAAGAATTAAAATCCGAATTTATTNTTGAATAAAGAAAAAAAATCCGAATTTATTTTTATATATATATATATATATATATATATATATATATATATATATATAAATATACAAATTTTATTATATGAATGAATGCAAAATATAAAATTTAAATGATACTGGTCCACTAGAATATTTGGATTTATTTGAAAATACATACATCGGTTTATATGATAAAAAATGAATTTACATTGGGAATTTACATATATGAATATATATATATATATATATATATATGTATATCTATATTTATATATATAGTAATATAAAAATAATGAATGTATAAATATCCTCCATTAAATTATTGGTGCATTACTGTGTATGTAAATATATCATAAAACATTATAAAATATAGTTCAAAAATATATAGATTAATCATATGGTATTTTTTAATGTCGGATGAACGATATATATTGTGCAAATTTTAGTTTCTATTAAGAAAAATTTATAAAGAAATTTAATGATTCACAAATAAGACAATATCAATAAATAAATAAAGAACAAAGAAACGGATAAATAGGAAACCAATATTCATATTAAGTTTTAAGGAAAAAAAATATGTAAGAAATGCCAAGTCACAGTTACATGTCACATTTCTTTTCGGCAAGTCAACATTACACATCATTTCTCCAAAAACTTAGTTTCTAAATAATGATATGATAAATGGAAAACCAGAAAATCGTAAAATTGAATTAGTTAAGATTATTATTTTTTTTTTATCTTCTTGCAAAGAGAACTCATATAAACTCTTAAGGTTAGATTTTCTAAATATACTGTTTTTATAAATAAGATACAGAAATTTTCCAAACCAGAAACATTTGAGATTAATTGAAAATCAATTAAACATCAACTCAATGCATAATGTATCATGGAACACTAAAACAAATATTGACCATTTTAAGAGTATAAACTAGATCTTAAAAAAAAAAAAAAAAGTAACGTTATAATCTATTGATACTTGGTGCATCATCAAAGTTTTTTAAACAAAAAAGTCATATATATATATATATATATAATTGAACTCTTTTTTTTTAATTTAGTATATATCGAAATAAGTTGGGGGGAAATTCAAAAAAAAAAAAAAATTATTTACAAAAATGATATGAAAACTACTTGTTCTCGAATAGCAAACTATTTTACTATTTTTAAAGTCTTTTTTATTTTTTTTAATCGTCAGAAATTCTTTATTAGAGAGAAGTGGCACCCAATTGGATGTAAAACATAAAGGTGCAAGAGATAGTCAGAAAAGCGAAAGCATCACAATCCTAACAATAAGGATATCTAGATGCTTTGAAGGGCTTCTCGGTGAAGTCGCTCATGAAGCCGTGCTGGTCCACCCAATGCCAGGTACGATTGAAATCGACCGTCTCGAGTAACGCTCTTAGCAATGTCGGTAGCAATGGTATTAGCTTTGAAGTGAGTTAACTCAAACACCACACTATCGAAGGAGAGAGAGATAATTGTTGTATGCAAGCTAAGAGGAATCTATATTTAGGCCAATTTGCCGGTTTAGATAACGCCTCAACAGCTGATGCATTGTCACTCGCGATAACAACGTCACGAACATGGAAATCTCGTAAGCATTGTGAAGACCAACCTATCACATGTAGCTCCGCTGAGATTTTGTTGTGTGCTGCTGTGAATGCGTCACGAGAATGGAATAGCACCGAACCTGAATGATCTCTCAATAACCATGAACCTCCAAAGTGGCCCATTTCAGATCTCCATGAAGCAGAGATATTGCATTTACCCACTCCTTGCTGTGGTGCTACCCAATTCATGTCCAAGGCTGAGAGTTTTGTCTGATTTGGAGAATATGATTTATGATCCTTATTAAAGTCGTACTTTAATTTTAAATTTGCATGGTTTTAGCATGTTTTGTGAACATTTCATCATAGGTTTGCATTTAGTTAGTTTTCATGGTTTTAATGCATTTTGCACACATTCATGCATTCTTAATTAGGTACCTTTTGGAACAAAGGAGTGTAGAAGAATTTCACTAGAGCTAGATGATACATTTGGACTTGGGACAATGAATGGTGATTCAACGTGGTTTGAGATTTGCTGAGTTATTCAGGCAGAATTGGTACCATGTGAAGAGCAAGGGTGATACAAAAAATGGTTCAAGTGATTGGGCTAAATTTTGGTGTCAAGATATCTTAGAGTCTCCTCAAGATGTGAGAGGTGGAATCAAGTCATTGGGAGCAGTATTCAAGAATTTATGAAGATTCTACCTCGGCCGGCAAGTCTCATCAATCTGGTAAAGAGCAAGACTGAGATTGAAATGGCTCGGTAGGAAAATTTGCTTGATGAATTTAGTTGAAATTTTTTGGGAAAATATCCACAAGGGTTAGCTTGATTTGAGACTTTGAATAACCCAATTTGAGCTCACATGAAGAAATTATGCCGATTCTACTCAGACTGCTCCAGAAGATCCAAGAAAGAGCATTTCTCAAAGCACATTTTGGCCAGTTGTTGGAGCGGCCAAATGGACCGGCCATACTCCATTCTCACCCCAGTCTGAAGCTGATTTAAAGTGCAATTATGTTGACCACTTTTAGTCCCCTTTGAACATTCTTAGTATAAAAGCCTAATGATGGATCAAACCTAGATTTTTTAAGCTTTATCTTACATTCTAAGAACCATGCACAAAACTCTTTGTATCTTTTCTCTAAGTTAATGAATTTTATTTTTAAGATTTGATTAGTCTTTTCTTAATCTCTCTTTGATAATGTTTAGTGAATCTAAGATTTATTTATTTATTTCTCTTAGTATGTGATAGTAGTTTCATTGTTGGATCTTGAGAATAGTATATCTAGGGTATTAGCCAGATTAGGTTGGATAATCATTAGATCCTTAAGATTAGTGGTGTTAATGCATGTTTATACCTGAAATTTTAGGCATTGATCATAGAAATTTATTGGACCCGGAAGGTGTTCTATGAAATTCCCGAGAGAACTATTTTCTTATCTTTTCATCTTCAGCCATTGGGAAATGATGTTAGAGTGATTAGTGGTACTAAACCTAGACATCCATCAATATTAGTCTAAGTAGTCTAATTTCTTATATCACAATAGCCATTTCTCAAGGTCCAATTCTTTTAATTTCCTTTCTTAATTGTTTATTGCTTTCGTTATTGTCTTATTTTCTTGTTCTACACTTTGAAAAACCAAAACAAACTCTTATTTTTTTTAGCTGAATATAGATTCTTGCATGCTTAATGTGTTAAGTTCTTTAACTCCTTGTGGTTCCTCAACCTATATTAAGGTTAATTGAGAGTATACGATCAATTATACACATCATACTCACGAAAAACCATTTAAATCCGTAAGTTTTGGTTGGCTTAGTAATTAAATTGTTAACTTTTGTTGAATTTCCATTTGAGGCATGCCTGCAGACGAAATATACATACGGGGTCAAACCAACGTCGTTTTGACTATTGGAAAAAATGTTTAAAAAATATCGTAAACTTTCAAATTGTGACCATTCCAAATTGTGACCATTCAAATCCTCAACTTTGAAATTCCGACGTTTAAATCCTCAAAATTTGAAATACCACTTAAATGCCTAAATTTTTGTTGACTTCATAACTACAGTATAACCTCTATAAATTAATAACATTAGGAATTAACATTAGGAATATAATAAATTATTAATTTAAAATATTTTTATAAAATTCATTAATTAATTATATTTTAATAAAATTTATTTAAACTATATAATTTGCCTTAAAATTCATACCATCAATATATATATGTGTGTGTGTGTATATGTAAAACAATTTAGTTAGATATGATTCCAGTGTTTTATGTTCTTTTATCCTATAATTAATTTTTTATTCTATCATTTTAATATTATATTACATGTAACTATTTTGAATATTCTTAATTATCTTGTATTTGTCATCATCAAAGGTCGACTTAACTAATATTAAATCAAAACTTCTGAGTATGTATCAAGTGAGTTATTAACATTTATTCTATCATGATAACAAAAATTAATATCATAGTATTGATGTTAGCCAAAATTTATTAACACTATATGAAACTATATGTAAGTTTAAACAGGAAGTATAAGAAATTTTAAGTATAATAACGATCTATAAATTAATAACTCATTAATTTATAGAGGTTTGATTGCAGTTATGAAGTCAACAAAAATTTAGTCACTGAAATGGTATTTTGAAAGTTGGGATTTAAACGTCAAATTTTTAAAGTTGAGGATTTAAATAGCCACAATTTGAAATTTATGATTTTTTATATATTTTTTTCCAAAAATCAAGACGACGTCGTTTTGAATTAACCAAATTTGTTAATGAGAAGTTAATCCCATAAGTATATTCCGCCCATGCACTTAACGACGTGCCTCAAATTGCAAATCAAGAGAAATTAACCATTTAATTATAAGTCAACCAAAATTTGAGGATTTAAATGGTTTTTCATGAGTACATGTATTTTTCGTCCCATTTTTTTAAGTATGTGCTTTTCTGACATTTTTCCGTAAATAATTTTAGAATTACGTATTGGGTTTTAACAATTTTGTTCTAGTCAAATATTAATGTATAAATATATAAGACTGGTATATATTAGTTCCTAACATAATTTTTAAAAATCACGGTTTTAAATCAAATACTAAGATAGCAATTATGACGACAGGAATTATATCTGAACGGAATAGTCTAATACAATAACCAAAACTAGTAACAAAGCTTAGAATATAAAAGATTGACAACCTCCGAGAGCTTGTATTACACCCAAAAGAAAGGAAAAAAATTATTTTTAATATTGTATATCATATAAGATCTTTAAAAAGGCTTAGGAAATTTGAAAGTTCACTCAATTAATCTCCCCAGGCTTAGAAGTTAAGCAAGAGAATCCAAACACCAGCAGTAATAGTCTGAGCGAGAGACTGAGAGCATTTCATCAGGAGACATCCTCTCCACCTCACTCTGCCTCCAAGCCACCTGGTTGCTACGATTCTGAGCATCTGCGGCCAAGGGATAAGCTTCAATCTTATGTTTCTGATATCGCATTCTCGTGTAAAGCCTCATCGTCGCTACACAATCTTCATATGGTTCTTGTATCCCAACATGAACATCATACCTTTAAACACATTAATTAACATCATTAATATATAGTTTTTGACAAACTATCGTATATATGATATATTTACTTATTCTTGATTAAGAGAAAGAACATAAAATAACCGGTTATGTCAAAAAAAATAAATAAATAAATAACCGGTTGATTTATTCGTTTTGAGAAAGCTTAACTTTCACCTAATAATTAAGCATATAGTGTGAAAAAACAGTCTCACCATATATATATGTGTACGTGTAGACGTGGAAAGGAATATATATCAGAAAAACATGTAAAACTTTTGGCGTATGAAAATCTCTTAATTCCTTCTAACTTTTGATCCCATAAAAGCATCAATAGGCCATAGCATCTATCTAAGGATAATGTATAATATATATGAATTTATCCATGTATATTCACATTGTCTATTAATATATTAGATTCATTTAAGTTACATATATATATAAAGATATATTACCCGAGATAGGCTTGGGTTAAGTACTTGAGAGAGTTGCTTAGCTTGCTTGTTTTCATCAATGGAGGGTATTTTGCAGTATCCCTATAAATATATAACAAATTTTATTAATGTTATACAAAAGTCACATAAAATCATGGGTTATATGAAAAGATCAAGTGACCCTAAAGAATCTTGTTAGATGCATCCACTTTAACTTTATATATTTGTCACCTTATCATGTAAGTGGGATATTCAAGTTGAAGGCGGTCAAGATCGTGATCGAGGCCATGTCCCACAAGAATCCTCGCTTTCCCACCTCTAGGACGAATCTTCCACATGGGCTCTCCATTACAAAGAAACTCGTGAATCTTTCTTTGTGCCAGTTTCAACGGCATTGCATCTCTTAGCTGCTCTGGACGTATTCCCGTAGTTTCGTACCTATAGCTCGTGACGGGCATCGCCGGTTTCACATACGTGTGGAACACAATATTGTCACTTTCATCTGTTATACAAACCCTTGCACATAAGTCTATCGACCCGTCGCTACCTCCTCCTACCATCTTGCAAGATATAGCAACCACTTTTGGATACCGTGATGATGTGTAGTCGATCACGCCTTTATCTCTTAGGCCTAAAGCCGCCATACGAGTTGTTAACCCCTGAAAAAAGGAAAGAAATCATATAAATTCTGTATATTTCTCCGTATATTTGATTCAAAAAGTTTAATTAGAAATCTAATATTTGTCGTAGATATGAGAAATTAAAGAATATTACAGAGTTGACGCTCGAGAATTGGCATCTCTCTTGATGAATCCTACGAGTTTTCGGGTTTTCAAAGATCATCAAGCAGAATCTGCATCCTCGAAGACTGAAAATGTTCCTGCATTCTTGTTTGGGCAATGGCCCTAATGATAGAAAACAATAAATAATAAATTACATATACATATATGCGAAGTACATAATATGAAATGGGGTGTATATCATCGTTACTTATAATCTTGCGGTTTGTGTTAGTTGTCACTATATTGATTCAGACCCAGTTTAATACATATTGCATATTGAATATATAAAAAAAAACATATATACATATAGATATACCTATGAGATGTTCTCGGAGGGATTCAAAAGATCGGCAATGTTTTTTGCAGACGCCACAAGTTGGCTCATGACCCGAATGATAAGAGATCTTCATGTGCTCTACCAAATGTTCCATTTTGTTGAATTGCCTATAGCATGCAGCACACTTGTTCCTGCACGTATACAAATTTTGGTTTAAGTTTTGTTCATCAATTAATGATATATAGAATTTGGATATATATATATATATATATCGTATTGCATGCCACTCCATGCATGACTGTTATGAAAACGCTTATAAATGCTAATGTCATGAAGTTACCACCTTAAGGTTTCTGAAGACTCCATTGATGATCTGTAATCCATGGTACTATACGTATCAAATATGTAAATAAGAACAGAAGAATTGAGAGAAGACAACAGTTTTTTTTTTTATCAAAGAAGACAACAGTTTAATTGATGAGTCTGAACATAGAGAAGGTGTGGGATGGTATTTATAGATGAATGAGAAGAAAAGCAAGTCTGACCATCCTCATATTAATATATTACCATTTAGAACTTACACAAAAGACACAAGGAAGTAGATGCCCTAATGAGGTGGGGTCGGGTCCTATTAGTAATTAGCTAGAGAAGAATCAATTTCAATTTCTTTTTCATTTTTGGACAATAACGAAGATTTTATGATGGTATGTGTGCACGTGTGTCTATGTGAATATGCGATGTCGATCAAACAAATGTCCTGCCACTTTTTGACTTAACTTGTAAACATCCATCTCCTCTTTTCTTAGTCGAGATTCCAAGTTACTAAAAACTTCAAGAATTTTTATAATGGCAATAATAAATACTTGTATTACTGCAATGAAACCAAAAATAGACCGACTTTTATAATTAACTTAGCTACATTGATCCAAAACTGAAAGAAATCCAAATTTTATTAAATAAAGTTGAATACGTTCGACATAGATTCGAAACGTGACATAATTACAACTTACGAGATCGTGATATGTATAAAGTTGGAGACGTGGTTCAACCGGAACTTCGCTGGAGACAAGAAAGTTTATGCATATCTCACTTATGTGCCTCATTTAGATATACATGTGAGGGAACTAGGGTCAGGTTTTAGGTTTATGTCATGGCTTTTCCTACAACAGTCTTTCACAAATATAGCCATAGAATTGGAATGAGTAATATGCGGAATATATATATGTAAAGACTAGAGTTTTTAACTTAAGCGGAATTTTTCTCTAAAATGTACATTCTTTTCTCTTTTATTATGGTTTTGTCCTACTGTGTTTTTCTGATAAGATTTTTTATTGAGGTAACATAGAATTAGTGAGTGATGGACATTAGAGGATGGCGTTATAAATCCTAAAATGAATCTTGATTCTCCTTAGTAACATTTTCATCAATTTGTTTTACTCTCATAAGTAACTTCATTATTTATTCAATCTATGTAAATTACTTCACATGTATTTTTTATATATTAATTGAGAAACACAAGAGAGCCTAAAAGTCTTATGTGTTACGACCAAAGGATTTCAAGGAGCATTTTATTAAAATAGACCAATCAAAACGTTTCAAATTAAACACATATAAAGAAACTTCTGCAGATCTCATTAAATATTAAAAAAAACTAATATATGATCTAAGAAATTAATCAAATTAACATGTAATATTTTAATTATATATATAACATATAGTTTTAATGATTCATTAGTTTAACAATTTTTAAATTGAAAATATACCAAAAAAATATTTTGATTTTAGTTTTGTCTTGGAAAAACCATATAATTGTACGGGTTTCGGGTTTTAAAAACTAATGTGCTAATATTAGTTTTGTCATCTGATCAATTATTAATAATAGATAGTCTTAAGAATAAACTTTTAAAAACAAACTAAACTTCTTTTTCCTAAGTTAATTTTCAAATACTCTTCTATATTTTTAATTGCCCATTTCCTCGGTTCACAGTTTCATAAAATCATTTAGGGGTTTTATATTTAAGTTTCCAGTTATCTGATTTGGATTAATTTTTTTTTATATATAATTCTTTATGTTGCTTATATAAGGTAAAACCCGAAACCTATCTAAACCAAAATACAATTGATTTTATATGGTTTGGTTTTCCATAAGAAAACCTTAAAAATCGAACTATAACAAAAGCAAAACACAAATGGTTTTATATATATGGTTTTTATGAAATCGAAAGCCTGGAAAATCAATGAAACCTAACCGTGACCAAATTGAAATTGAATCATAGAGGTATAATTCCGCGCTTGGCGCGGATTAAAATCTATTTTTCTTATAAAAGGAGATCATTCTCATTTGTAAACAACACAATATACAACAACTAAAGATTTAAGTAATTTACATGCATCTTTATATATATTTTCATTTGTTCCATCCTATTTAGCAATAATAAGTTCTTATTACTTGGTTTGACAAACACATCAAAATAATGTCCTCGTACATTGAGTGAGCAATTATTAGTAGATAACCAAATCCGGTTGCAATATGATAACATATGTTTTACATTTTAAATATTTGACTACAATTACTTATCTTGATGGTGGTATTCTTAAGGTAAGGTTTTGGAACAAACTTAAAAGACCATCTTTTGACCGAGCAATGGGCCAAGTCTAAGATTCTAATTCTTAATGTTGATCAAATATAAAACTCCAAATTCCTGTAAAAAGGTATTATTCATGAATAGAAGTGTGTTAAAAGAATAAAATATAATGGTCCTTAGGTATCTGACCATGTATATACACCTATCTCTTTTTTTGCCCAAAAATCAGTTTGAGACATTCAGAGTCTTTTTTTTTCCGGAAATATATACCCTTTTCTTTTTTGTTGTCAGCGTTGAAATATATATCCGTTAACACGTTTCATTTATACTTTTCCAGAACTATAAATATTTCCTATACGTATTCAATCTTCTTTGGATCTGATTTTCTTTCTCCTTGTTTTATGTGTTTATGGTTTAGCTTCAAAATAAACACATAAAACTTAAAAGTTAAAACTGTTTGTGTGAAGTAAACTGTAAATATAGGATATAGTATTTCTATTTTTATTTTGGTCAAATAGGATATAATATTATTGTATGAAATATGTTGTAAGAAACCTAAAACTGTTTGTGGGAAGTAAACTGTAAATTTGTGGTTTGAGTTTATGATTTCCAAGTTATGTATGATGGTCCGGGACTTGTAGCCTAGTGGTTATGCTAATGTTGTGCATGTGACACCGTTTGGGTTCGAGCCCAGTTTGATGCATTTTATTGTTGTTTAATTAGGTATGGTGTGTAAAATAATGTTGCAATGTTGCATTTTTTTAAGAATATTTAGTTTCCAAGATTTCTTTATTGTTATTTTTTGTACTTCCTTGTTTTCTTTTATTTATGCCGTTGTTGTTTTATAATTAAACTTTACCTTTAATGTGAATGATCTCAAATTACATTTTCATTTTGAAAAGGATTTTTTAAATTTCGATGGTTTGTTAAAAAACTTAAAATTGTTTGTGGGAAGTAAACTGTAAATTTTCGGTTTGAGTTTATAATTTCCAAATTAGGTTTGGTGTGTAATATATTGTTTCAATATTTCTTTTTTTAGGAATATGTAGTTTCCAAGATTTCTTTATTATTATCTTTTTTATTTTTATTTTTATTTTTTTTTGTTTTGTCGTCGTTGTTTTGTAATTAAACTTTACATTTGATGTGAATAATCTCCAATTACATTTTCATTTTAAAAAGAATTATTTTGAATTTTAATGGTTTAGTTATTTTATTTTGTTCGTCTTCTTTTTTTCCCCTTTAAACATAGATTACTTTGTATTTTCCTATTATGTTTTACGATGTATTAAAAATGACATGTTGTACATCTCTTTAATACATTAGTTTATTGTTAGGAATTAACTTCCTATGCTGATTGTATAGACCAGTGTCTACAACTTCAGTGGATTGAAGATATAATATCACGTTTGAAAACTATCAATAATATTTTGATAATTTTTTTTTTTTACTTTTTCGACAATGATTTTTGAAGTAATATTTCTTATGATGTAGTGCGAGGACTACCTAATATCTTCTATAATAAAGTAATATTTCTTGTACAAATATATTTGAAAAGTTGTCATGTGGTACATGTTTTTTTATTTTTTTATTTTTTTAATTCATCTATTTACTTCATTTATCTTTTTACTCATTATCAGAAAAATAAATAAAAAAATCTTTAAAACTTATATTACAAATTTCTTCTCATATGTGCATAAACTTATCGTTGCTTTCAGAAATTTATGAAAAAGCAAATTCGCCCCTTGTCGAGATACAATTATTATTTTTAATATAAAATTAGCAGACATATAAAATAAAGAAAAATTGTTAAATAAAGAAAGTCTAGCAAGAAAATGTAACTACAACAATCAATATAATAATCTCTATTAAACAAAAATAATTGTGTATTAATTATATTTGAATCACCAGTTGAATAAAGTATAAATACAATAATGATAATTGGTTAATTACAATTAAATAGTTCTAAAAATCAATTAAAAATTCTTTGTTGACATTTGGTTTGGTTTATTTAGCTTTTGAGCTAAACATTCAAAATATAAAGGGGTGCTTGCAAAAAAGAGACCCTTATTTGGGGTCAATCACAGACTTAGTCCCCAAAACTCTTTATCCCATTTTTGGTCATTTTCTCTCTATCCTCACCTTAACACCACCACTTATTTATGATTTGTGCTATTATCTTCTCTTTTTTTCTTCGAAAATCCAATATACTATTTTGTCCTCATCTTCTTCACTTAATTATGATTGTATCATCAGCTCCAATTTCTCCAACCACCATTTCCATCCGATTTGGAAGCTTTTAAAGCTCACCTAAGTGTAATTGTGCCTATAAATGCTTCTCAACATCTCCTTAACCCCGAATCCTTCATCTACATCAACAATTGAGTTGGTTGTATAACTAAGCCTCTACTATACTGAATAACGTTTAAAACCCTACAATATTTTCGCTCTTTGACTAGCATAAAAACGATTAATTTCTTCGTTTTGTATCATAAACTTTCAAATATATGTCCATATAACCATATGAAATAGAACAAGCTCTTAATTGGGTACTTAGCAATTTAAAATCACATGTAGCCAGTAATTAATTTTATTTTAAAATGTTTTAAAACCAATAATTTATAGGTTGTGAATAGCCTCATACTATAGCGAATAACGTTGAGACCCCTATAGTATTTTGGTCTTTGACAAACATCACCAATTATTAATATCTATCATATTACCTCACACACTTTATAAATATATCCTAACAACCATATGATATTGAACCGGTCCTAAACCGGATAATTAACGATTCGAAATTACGTTTACCGATTTATTAATATATTTAAAATATCAAAAAAATATTAATTATTCAGTTGCAAACCAGTATTCGAAATTACACCTATTTGTAATTGATGATTATACTTAAACCTAGCCGATGAACCCATAAATAAATTTTAAACTATACATAAATTAAACATTAATCTTGACAAAAAAAAAATACGCAAGAATAATTGTGTCTACTGCAGTGTATTTTGTTGTGTCAAGATTAATCTTAAAAATTAATCTTGACACAGAGTATTTCGTTGTGTCAAGATTAATGTTTAATTTACGAAGCCTTTGTTGGTTTAGATTTTAATTATGGGTTAATCGGTTATGTTTAGGTTTAATTCTCAATTACGAATTGATATAATTTCGATTACTGGTTAGCAACTAAGTAATTAATAGGTTTCTAACATTTTTGAATAAATTAATTAATCGGTAAAGGTGGTTTCAAATTATCCGGTTTAGGACCGGTTCAATTTTATATGGTTGTTAGGAGAGATTTATAAAGTGTGTGATGTGAAATGATAGATATTAATAGTTGGTGATGTTTGTTAAAGACCAAAATACTATAAGGAGTCTCAACGTTATTCGATATAGTACGGGACTAATCATGGAGCCAACATATAAACTATTGGTTATTTAAACAAATAATATTTAATTAATGGTCAAACACGATTTTAAATCTCTAAATATCCGATTTTAATTCGTAATAGTACGGGACTAATCATATATATAGTTATATGGAGAGATTTTTAAATTTTATGATACAAAACAAAGAAATTAATAGGTTGTGATGTTAGCCAATAAGCGAAATATTGTAGGGGTTCTCAGCGTTATTCGGTATAGTAGGGGGTTATCTATGCAGTCAATCCTTAACCATTTAATCTCAAGTCTCCTTAATTTTCATCTTCAAATCTTCAAACTAAAAGTTCTCACAATTCTGGCGATATTAGGTCATGAAACGAATTGCATTACGTTCTATTCTTTCCCCTTGACGTTATTGGAGGTCGTTGGGGCTTCAAACCACATGTAGGAAAGATTCTGATTGATTCTGGTTTCATTTCGAAATCTATCATGAAAGTAGACTACTATGACAGTCTATAAGTAAATTTGGGATCTAGTTTTGTAATTGGCTTTTTATTATAGTAGACTTTGGGTGAAGTCTGCGGTCTGTCCTTTGATAACTAAAGAAAACATCAGAGACTTCAAACGAAGTCTACTAGAAAAGGGTCTAGTATTGGAATTGACCGAGGCAGATATTTTTTTGTCTAACTGTTTGGAAGAAGTCTACTCGGAAGCTGGGTGGAGCCCAGGGTTAACCAAACTTTTTACGCAAACTTTTAATATAGTCTGCGGTAAATACGCAGACTTCTTAAACAGTCTGCAGAGAGTTAAACGTGTCTCAAAACTTTGACCATACCCACAATTGTACATGCAGACTGTCGAAGAAGTCTGCTCGAACAACTGACAGTCAAAGAAGTCTATTTTTAACCCCAAAACTAAACCACTTCAAACTACACGGTAAGTCTGCACAACGTAGACAGCTCCGTTAGCTGCAATAATATTATCAATTAATTGCAAACATAATATAAATAACTGAAATAAACGTGTTTTGAGAAAGAAAAAAAAAACACGCTATTAGGATTGTTAGCGCATATAAGTCTGATTAGAAAAAATTAATTTGATTTTTTGTAAGAAAACAAGTTTAAAGTACATACAGTTCTAAAAACAAAAGTAGTAATGGTTGTCTAATCAGTTAGCATAAAAATTAAAGAGAATAAATAATCATAAAAGAATACTCAAGACATAGCGAACTAATCAAATATGATAGAATAATATTGTTTCAGTTATGTCATAATGAAAATATTTATACAGAATTACATGAAAATATTTATATTATGTTTGATTAAACTATTCCATGATAATTTTTATAGAATGAAATAGAAAGTCAAACTTCTTGTTTGCGTTATGCATGATTTTAACTATTGGGTCAGCCAATTGTGACCCAAACCACAATTTAATCTTCTGAACTAATTTAAATGTTACAAAATACAAATGTTGTTGAAAAAAAAGAAATATAAAGTCAAACTCACGTATTTAGAACCCAAAGACCCCAACGTAATCTACAGTAATTAAGGAATAAATGTATATCTCACTATTAAATGACTGTTTACATTATATATGGAAACTAAGAGATACATACATGCATGTAAAAATGGTTTGTTCATGGAATGAACAAGAAGCCATTATGAAACAGTCAAACTTTGTCCACAACCATTCGTACACCTTAAGCAAATATAATTCTTTTCTAAAAAGAAAAAGAGGAAAATTAATTTTAAAAAAAAGAAGATGAAATCTTTCAAAGGACCTTTTAGAAAGATTGGAAGATGCTTTATTTGACCAAGAAAATCAATAAGCTTTTTGTTTCTAGTTTCACCGTGGACTTTATTTTCCCTATACGTGTGGGAGAATTTTGTGGAGTCGGAGAAGACTGAAATATGTTATTGTGTACTTTTGTCGTCGGAAAAAAAAAAAAAAAAAAAGACAAGACGGTTTACAATTAATAAGAATCAATTAAATTTTATACTTGTAAATATAGTACAGTAAAACCTCTATAAATTAATATTCGATAAATTAATAATCTCTCTAAGATAATAAATATATTCGGTCCGGAATCGGGCCAGTGTAAAATTTAACTAAATTCGATAAGATAATAAGATAATATTTTTTTTGAAACTTCTATGTAAATATATAGTCCCAAATACATCATAAATTAATAATCATATAAATCATGCTTATATAACTAAGATCATGTACTAAAATATGATTATATTTTTGCTTGTTTTTACTTAAAGTTGAAATCTCTTTAAAATTTATCTTTAATTTAACTTACTATACAAAAATAAATTTCAGTTATCTTTTTGATATGTATTCAAGACTCCTCAAAAGTTTTAGATATGATAATTAATTCTTTATACATAATATATTCTTTTAATTTCAACAACAACATTAATAACATTCGTCATATTTTATTGTAAACTTTGAACTTATGATCATTTATCATTTTCATTTAGATAATTCAATATCTCATTAAAAAATCGTAGCAAAATCTAAGCTTAATAATCTAACTTTGCATATATGAATTTATTTTTATAAAATTCTTAACATAACATCATTTGATTTCTTTTTTTTTTTTGTGTGAAAATTTATGGATTAAAACGAACCATTCTCTATAAATTAATAAATATTAATTTATCGATTAATTAATATCTCTCTAAATTAATAAATTTTCAAAGTCCCAATATTATTAATTTATAGAGGTTTTGCTGTATTTATAGCTCATCAAATACGGAAAAAATAAAATATCTAATGGTGTATGGTTATGTAAAATTTAACTTAGGCAACCATAAGGTCCATAACAGGTTATGGTCGTCTAAAAAGAACAATTTAAACAACAAGAACAGATCAAGGTCACCAAAGAGACACGATTATGAAACTATAATGGATCGTGATCACCTAAATGAAACTAGACTTAAGGTGGCGCGTAACAAAACATTGTCGCGTAAGTGAGCAAAGCTCAGGTAATCTTGATAAGTTATAGTCGCCTTAAGAAACTAAGTTTGAACAACTGAAGAAGATCGTGGGCGCCCTTCATAGCAGGGTTCATGCGACCATGAGTGTATAATGTTCGCTTCATGGGAGTGAGAATGGGTCGATTGCTCGAGGCCCTAGGAGTTGTTACAAACCAGAAAACCCAATCAACGATGAGAACCACCGATTAGAAGAACAAAATGAATCAAGGAATTTAAAGATCATCAAAATGGCAAAAAAAGGGAAGAATGTTAAATAGACTACACTACCACGGTTATGTTTATAATTTCGGTTTACTAATAACCGATTTAATCCAGTTCCGGTACATGTAGACTGATAATGAAATCTACTACGGCCTGAAAAATTAATTTCCGGTTGCGTTATTGATTTCAGTCTTTTTTTTTTTTTTTCAACTATTGATTTCGGTTTAACCTGATTTGATGGAATTACTTTCTGGTTTGATTTTTAATTTGGGGGCTAAAATTGTTATTTCACACTAAAAAAAAAGGTAGTTTTGCTTAATGTTCAAATGGGAGTGTAGAAAGGCATTTCAACATGAATTTTGGTACATTTTTAGCAAATTTCTCATTAAAAAATTATAACTAAAATTAAAAATAGAATTAAAATTAATATTATAATTAAATTTGAAATTAAAACTAAAACTAAATTGAAAATGAAAATAAAATTAAGTTTAATATTAATACCAATATTGAAATTAAAAATATGTCTTTGAATTTTTTTTTGTAATATAATTAGTATTATTTTATTCTTCATGATAAAGAAAACATGTAAAAATGATTTCTTTATTATATATAGATATATATTACTTAAATTGTATATTTGAAAAAATTTGTTTTAAGTTAAAAAAATAAAACAAATGATTATATTTTTTTACAAAAATCTTTAAACTAATATTTTGTTATTATAAATTACATAACCCATTTTGCAGTTGCATGAAAAATACATAGTTATAAGGTATGGTTTACAAATCTCTTTTTTTTTTTTTTGTCAACCAAGGTTTTATTAATAATTTCAGAGATTACAATTAAACCCAATAAAGCCCATTCAGAACACAGATAATTGAAAGTGTAAAACAAGTGTTTAGCAAATTAGGGCTACGTGGCAGCGAAAGAAACATCGTAAAGCTTCTAGACTGATCTCTCCGCCGCTTGCTTCAGTAACATCCGACGCCACATCTTGAGCTTTGTTAAAAGATCTCTGAAAACACCCCTTGCAGCCACTGGTTAAAGATCTTCTTGATATCTTCCTTTGGTGATTCCAACACTCAGATGCTAAAGACAATTTACTCATCAAAGAAGTTATACAACTCGATAAAATCTTTGAATCTTCATAAATTGACAAAAGCAATCTGCATCATCTTGAAACTTTGCGTTAGAAAGAAACTTCGTTCTAAACAAGTCCAATCATGACATAACTGAGAGCTTAGTCTCTCTAAAGCGAACAAGATTTACTCTCTCTAAACACAAAAATCAAGCAACCTAAAGGAAAATCAGATCAGAACCAGGATTTGACATCTTCCAAAACCAATTGAAAGAGTCAATATAAAAGCAAAGGGTGATAAGAAGCCGGATCTTAGCCGGAAAACAAAACCGGATTATACACCGGAAACAGGTCCTATCGAACGGAAAACAACAAAAACATAGATAAGAAAAGCAAAAGAAATATTTTACGTGCTCAGTGCCGGCAAAGATGCCGGACACCGGCAGAGAAACACGATTTGGATCTAGAATCTAGTAGAAGAGAGGAGAAGTTTGTAGAGAGAAGTGAGAGGGTAGAGAGAAGTCTTTCTCCAAAGAAGTTTAATGATAAGTACAAATCTCTATTACCTTGAAAGTTTTTTATGTAGTTTACTATTTTAAAAGTTAGTAATTACTTAATTAGTGAATACATTAGGTTTAATAGGAAATCCACCGACGAAAAAGTTAAACAGAAACGGCACCGAACACTCGACAATGATTAGAAATTGAGCGCGGTCTATATATATTAATTAATTGATCATATGAACATTTTTCCTTGAGAACAAAATATATGAGGTTATAGAGCATCTTTATGCAAAACAAAAATACAAATCAGGAAAAGTAGTTAGGTCTCGCAATCATGGACAATACGTGTGGGTTGTCTCTGTCTCTTAAGGAATTCAAGCCATGCATGCTTATCAGCTTATGTAAATATCATTCAAAGAATTCTCAACAAACCTTTTTAAAAAATCTTTATACATATATATATATATATATATATATATATATATATATAATATAATATAGACTTCTGAGAACTAGTTTTTTTTTTTTTCAATCACACATTAATATCGATTGGGCCACAACTTGTCGACCCAATAGTCAAGTCATACATAATGCAGCGTGTAGAGAATGAAA
This sequence comes from Odontarrhena argentea, assembly GCA_900406245.1. Lineage (NCBI taxonomy): Eukaryota > Viridiplantae > Streptophyta > Magnoliopsida > Brassicales > Brassicaceae > Odontarrhena > Odontarrhena argentea. The sequence goes on along the minus strand of OVAF01000475.1, from coordinate 12,098 downwards.
CTCGATCCCGAGTGCACTGGTGCTACCTGCCTTCAGTGGACTTACCACTTGTCATTAGGTAAATGTCACTTGCGCCCTGATAACAAGTTTTGAGAGGCCGTTATACGTATTCTATATGTATTATTTATTATAATATCATTAATTTAATTTTTGTAGACATATATAATCATAATTTTTTCATAGTCATTTTATTTTAAAATTTTTCAAATTTAGTCGTCCAAGAAGGGTATACAGAACCCACCCATAGCTCAGCTTGACCTAAACTCACTATTCAACTGCTTTGCTCACTACCCGTTATTTGATTATTTCCAAAAATTTTAGGTACAAATTTATTCTACAACTCCTATCGACCACCAAATCACAATGGACAATCCGAGTTGCTCCTAGTTCGCAAATTGTTTAACTAAGACAATCTGCGAGCCCATAATCAACATAGCCCACATATTGTTTCAAACAAGCTTTATGTGGGCCAACCCACACACTTCGCTCACAGATTGCACAACTAAGACAATCCGCGGGCCTACATCAACCTTTCTCCTTACCCTTGGATTGGTCATGAGGAAACAATCCGAAGAGTCCCACAAGACAACATATACCACATGAACTCCTCCACAAGCTTCCTGCGGACTGACTCACTCTCGGACCAATCTCTAGCGACAGTATAACCTCCTTCTCGCTGAATATCTCATGTCATGCGGGACCCACGAGATGAACCATACTTCTCTAGACGGAATAAGGATAACTCATGGGACCTACATGACGAACAATATATTTCTCTCAGCGGGATAAGGAGAGTGACTTGAGTCCAACCTTGTTGATCCATCCTATCTCTCGTAAGAGCAACCTTGGTTGCAATCTTACATTAATGGGGAACCTCATTCAGTCCTCCATACGAAGAATCGCTTGTAACCCTCAACCATGGTGGAAGATAGCAATCCATGTCAACAACTCAATCCCGACATCAACAATCACTTAGAAGAATCCGAGCAACAAAACCGTCGATCTTCGAGAAGGTTTGTGTTTGAATACTATGAGTACCATACTTTCTGATCTGCTCCAACACTCTGCCAAGAAGTACAAACTCAATACGTCGATCATCAACAATTTGGGAGAGCTCTCTACTCGAAATCGACCCTGCAAGTCCAGAAGAAGACTCTTAGGTTGTTACTCCCGAAGCTCCTCAAAAAATAGCTCATACAACCTCCATGACCCATGACAGAAATCCAGAAGGATCTGGGAAAAGTTGGTTTCAGCTTCAAAACTAGTGATGATAACAAGGAACCTCACAACGATAAAGATCATGCTCATGAACCGACCCAACCTGTTCCAAAAGCTAAGCAGCCCGAACACAAGACTCTTTATGTCGAAGATGAGGACGATTATAACGAGTTCATCAACGAAGTCGAGCTTAACGCCCACAAGGCAGAAATCCCCCATCTCAGAGCATAGCTCCATAGGACCGAGGAAGTGCGATCCCTGATCCACAAGGCACCCGCCTTGCAATGGTTCTCGAGGCTACCTTGAAAGTCAATAGACAGCTTCCACAAGCTCACCATTGCATTCCTTATACATTAATAAATTTGTAGCAAAAAAAAAAACCTTAAATGTTGATTTGTGGTCAATTTCCCAGGGTCCCCTTGATTCCTTACGAGCATATATTAAGAATTTCAAAATGCTCATATCACATGTCGAAGGAATCAGCGACCATGCAGCACATGCAGCACTTCGTGCTCGTGCTCTCAAACACGGTCTTTGGTACCAGTGACATTTCCACAAAGAACTTACAACTCGGGCCTCATCAACGATCCAAGACGCCTTACACCTCGCCAATGGCTTCATCATTAACGAAGAATAGATATAGATTCTTGAAGCTAAATATTTGGCTACTCGAGCGCACGCAACGTACGTCATCATGAAGGATCTGAATCTCACAATTACTTGGTCGACAGAGAAGAAGTAGGTTCACTTGTTGGAGGTGCTGGAAGAGGAAGAGTTAGGAGTCTAGGACGCAAATGAGAGCGTTCCAATGGGTGGGACAAGAACACAAAACACCTCATATGATGAAAAAACTTACGGAGAGCTACATCATTCTACCAAGAATTGTAGGACTTTGGGCACACAACTAACTGCCAAATTGCTAGCAGGTGAGCTCGGGGATACGGTCGGGCTCAAAGACTTCCCACGGGACGATTCCCTCTCAAATCGGCGTGATAACTTTCTTCATACGGGTCCTACGGACCAAGAAACACTACTTAGCATGCGGTTTGCTCTTATGTGAGTGCTCCACGGGCCAAATGAACACCATGTCCCACAACTCATTTCTCCTTCAAGTGGGCTAAGTATGGGACATTATCAAGCCACATCTCAAATGTTACTATGTGGGTCCCGACGAGTTCAAAGACTTTGTTCAACGAAAACTAACGATCCACGAAGTGTAATTGCTCGAGCAATCAGTGGTCCCCAGTAACACTTCTGAACAGCTTAACGGCCCCAACCTTTTTTGGACATAATCTCCAAATCAAGCCATTCGAGAAGAATCGTGCATGACCAAGCTGAATATTCGAGACATCTCTACAAAATGGAAGTTTTCCATTTGACGTTTGACGATATATAAACTTCCTGACCGCATCAACAAAATGGAAATATTCCTGAAGCATAGCAAGAGGAAAGGCGGCCCATGGAGGAGAAAAGCACTATGTGAGGCGGTTTTGTTAGGAGTTTAAATAAAATCTAGGGTCTTAGTCTTAGATTTTGTTGAAACATCTCGAAATCTTGACAATTTTTAGTTCTTAGTCTTGAAACATTTGTATCTTAAAATTCTATCAATCAGACGACCCCACTTTCTTCTTTTATTTATTTATATTCTCTTGCAAATGGTTCATACAAAAATTGTTGGACAATCCCTAAAGGTTTCATTTAACAAGTTTTTGATTGTGTGAAGTCTAGCCCACACGTGAATCTTAGTAAATCGTCGGTAGGCCTCAAACCTTCACCCAAAAACTAATATGACCTAGAAAATCCTCCAGTGTTGTAGGTTCTCAACAGGGACACCACCTATAAATCGTAATGATACAAAGCATTAAACAACACAGTTTGAATATCTTCCTCGGACTATAATTTAAAATAAATTTTCCCGTTCCCCAAATAAAAACCGGTAACCTTGTGTCCTAGCTTCCACAAGTTGGACATATTATATAATAGAGAAACCATGTTTTGGAAGTTTGGATTCCACACACGACCGCTCAACGTAAACGCATACAGTTGGATATGATACTCAGTGAGTGCTTATCAACTCTCACGACTTCATATCTTGGAAGTTGAGCGTTCTTTATCACCATATATTTGACTATGCCATGAAACACAATTAACATAATTTATCTTGAGAAACCGAGATGGGTCATACCAAACTTTCCTTGAACAATTGAACACTAAAGTTAAAAATCTATAGGAAACCGTAAATAATTCATACATAGAGTTAAGGACATGAATTGTGATTTAGTTCCATTGCTGGAAACCCTATTTATAAACCTCAACACTAGCCGTATGTAACCCAAGTCAAACCTAGCAATCAATCACGATCAATTAGAAATTAAAAAAAATCAAAATTTCAACTTCAAGTCAAAATCTCCTAATTTGCAATCAACACAAATCACATGATCAAGCCACTGTATATCCCGTCTTTATGTTCCCAAACTTCTGCAACGTCTTTCCTTCTCTAGCGTCTATTGATGTCGTAGCACTCGTAAGTCCATATCGTCGATCCAATTAAAAATTAAAATCGATATCCTCGAAAGTAAATTCAAGGGAACACAACGATCCGATGTATATCCATCACATCGCAAGCTTTTAGATTTCCTTCAGCTATGACAAGTTTTTAGATCTCCACGATCGAATATATACCACGGCGAATCACATTCCTCCTTGTTCCGCAAACACCTTAAAGCCCCACACACATGAAAACAATTCCACTCGTGTGACATAAATCCCCATATGATCTTCCCATACCAAATCTTACAATCTTCGGTGATATTGATAAATTGATTTAAATAGACGATTCTTTTTTTATTCAGTGAGTATTTCACGTTCTTTGTATAATTACCTGTATATATCTTTATATTTTTTTTGCCAACAACATATGTATATATTCTCTATGTTGACGAATTATAATTATATTCTTTCTACAAAACGTTCAAACGTAGTTTCTAAATATAAGTGTTTTTAATAATGAGATATTACATAAGTATATAATTTGGGTAGGCCCTACACTGATGACGGTAAAGAGCCCGTAGAGTCGTAATGGGCTGAAAGGAAGATCACTTCTGGTCCATAAACCAGGCTGTCTTACTGGTATGCAGCTGTAAGTCCACGTGTCACATCATTTTATCATTACTACATAAATAAATGTAGATAGTGAAACGAATCTAGTGGTCCAATGTTTCTTTTCCTAAAGACTACAGTAAATAATAGTCCATCATTATATCAAAAGCCTCAAATTCGACTTCTTTACATCATATAAAAAAAAGATAATGAGATGATTAAAGATAATGGTTGTCAAAAGGAAGCATTAGATTAGAGATACTAATTGGATGATTAAGTTAACACGTGGCGAGATCGCAATGGATGTAACGTACAGCTGGGAATTTGAAGGGTTTGACGTAGACTTGTAATCTTTCCCCACAGCATTGAATTAGCTGGATATTAAATGGCCGCCAACCCAAAAAACCCACATTTTTTTTTTTCTTTTTCTTTTTTTTACTTGCTGAGCTAATGTAATTTCAAAGAACAGAAAATTGCATTTGAAGGAAACAATTCTTTCAAGTCTTATTTATTTGTTCCTTCAGAGAAATGATGGACTATTACTAATAATAATTATTTATGAAGAACAAGAAAGAGAGAGAGACAGTGCGAGTAGGGGAGAAGTCATCTTCTTTATTGCTTCAAGAGTGAATCTTCTTTAACCTAATGATTCTCTATTCCTTTCCTGGTTATTTACTTCTTTATAAAAATTGTTATTAATTACTTAAGTAATTTTGGTTTAGTAGCAAGTGATAAGTTTACAATCTCCGGACCTTGTTCCGGATCCAAACTAATATTAATGTGTTTTTGAAAAAAAATAAAAAAAAATTGATACTAATTATTATCTGACTATCTTAATCTAACCAAATTTAATTAATTATGCCTTGTAGACCCAAAAAAAAAAAACAATATGTGCCTAAGACAACGAGGGGAAGATATAAAACACCTAAAAGTGAAAAGTACCAGACACCAAATTCTCCATGTTGATATTTTATTTTTAATCTCTGAAAACACAACAAACCAAGCCACGAAGCACACAATATAGGATTCTTTCCTGATTTCTTCCCAGATTCAGACAGAAGAAAAGGTGGGATTTTTCATTAGTTAGAAACAGAATTTAATGGCAGGTTCTGTTTTGGTTTCTTGTCCAAATTAGGGATTTTATAGTTCTCTAAACCGTATGGTGTTGAATTTATCTGTTTGAATCTAAAATATCAAGAAACCGTTGATTTTCAGATTTATAGCTAAAAGCTGATTTGGGGATGGATGAAGGAGAGAACCACGAGAGGGGAAAAGACGATTCTGCCCTTCAGCCCTCTCCGAGGAGTCCCTTAAGCTCCATAGATCTCGCCATTGATGGTGCCATGAACGCCTCCATTGAGCAGCTCTATAACAATGTCTGTGAAATGGAGAGCTCTGATGATCAATCTCCGTCGAGGGCCAGTTTCATTTCGTACGGTGCTGAATCGAGAATCGATTTGGAGCTGAGGCATTTGGTTGGAGATGTGGAAGAAGTTGGGGAGAGGAAGAAAGAGATCATCTTGGAGAACAAAGAGGAAAGTGACAATGGAGGAGGTAACTTAACTCAGAAGAAACCAGTTGTTAATGGTAAGAAGGTTTCGAAAACGAGTCCTCATTCGAAAGTTTCGGGTTCGAGGGTAACCCGCAAGGTTTCTGTGGATGAGGAGAGTCCTGAGGTTGGACAATTGTTGTTGAAGCAAGCTAGAGAGATGGTTTCTTCCGGTGAGAATCTCAACAAAGCTCTTGATCTGGCTTTGCGAGCAGTGAGGGCCTTTGAAAAATGCGGAGAAGATGAGAAACAACACGGTTTGAATTTGGTGATGTCTTTGCATATCTTGGCAGCCATCTATGCCGGTTTAGGGAGATACAATGAAGCAGTGCCTGTTCTTGAGCGTTCTATCGAGATACCGATGATTGAAGATGGGGAAGATCACGCATTGGCGAAATTTGCTGGGTGTATGCAGCTCGGTGACATGTATGGTTTGATGGGTCAGGTCGAAAATTCGATTTTGCTCTACACCGCGGGTTTAGAGATCCAAAGACAAGTTCTTGGAGAAGCAGATGCACGAGTTGGCGAAACTTGTAGGTACTTAGCAGAAGCTCATGTTCAAGCAATGCAGTTTGAAGAAGCCTCGAGGCTTTGTCAAATGGCATTGGACATTCACAAGGAGAACGGATCTACGGCTACCGCTTTAATTGAAGAAGCTGCGGATAGAAAACTGATGGGGTTGATTTGTGATGCAAAAGGTGATTACGAGGTTGCGCTTGAGCACTATGTTTTGGCAAGCATGGCAATGTCGTCTCAAAATCAGAGAGAAGATGTTGCTTCTATAGATTGCAGTATTGGTGATGCTTACATGTCTCTAGCTCGTTTTGATGAATCCATATTCGCGTACCAGAAGGCTTTGGCTGTGTTTAAGCAAGCAAAAGGTGAGTCCCATTCCTCTGTTGCTTCGGTTTACGTCAGGCTTGCTGATTTGTACAACAAAATTGGAAAAGTACGTGATTCGAAATCATACTGCGAAAACGCACTTAAGATTTACCTGAAACCGTCACCCGGAACTCCAGTGGAAGAGGTTGCAACTGGTTTCATAGAGATTTCTGCTATCTATCAGTCGATGAATGAACTTGATCAATCTCTTAAGTTGCTGAGACGGGCTTTAAAGATATACGCAAATGCTCCAGGTCAACAGAACACGATTGCGGGCATCGAAGCTCAAATGGGTGTGATTTCTTACATGATGGGGAACTATCCAGAATCTTATAACATTTTCAAGAGCGCCATATCAAAGTTCCGCAACAGTGGAGAGAAAAAAACTGCTCTTTTTGGGATAGCTTTGAATCAGATGGGACTTGCCTGTGTTCAGCGATACGCCATCAACGAAGCTGCGGAGTTGTTTGAAGAAGCCAAAACCATTCTCGAGAAAGAGTACGGACCCTACCATCCAGACACATTAGCAGTTTACAGTAACCTCGCGGGCACATACGACGCAATGGGCAGGTAAATTAACAGCCAACCACATCTTATATGTTTTCGGGGATACTTGTTGTTCGAGCAATGTGTTGTTTGCTGTACAGGTTAGATGATGCGATTGAGATACTGGACTATGTTGTGGGGACAAGAGAAGAGAAGCTTGGGACTGCGAATCCAGATGTGGAAGACGAGAAGCAGAGGTTAGCTGCGTTACTGAAAGAAGCTGGAAGAGGAAGGAGCAAGAGAAACCGAGCACTTCTTACTCTTTTGGACAATAACCCTGAAATTGCAACCAATTCTGGACAGAGACCGGTTTATTGATGAACCAGGTTATGGTCTGGTCTAAACTGTATATACATACGAATTTGAATACAGTACTTACACGAGAGAAAAAAAAAAAAA
>OVAF01000474.1:0-39549 GCA_900406245.1 Odontarrhena argentea | reverse complement strand
CCATCAATGCGGTATGAAGGATGCGCAAGTGGGATTGGTCGATTTGGAATTGGAGGAACCTCGATGTCTCCCTCAAGCATTTTTAGTGCATCTAGTATTGTTGGCCTTACAGCAACCAATACATGGGAACACAAAATCCCAACTTGCAAGAATCTCTCCATTATCGCTTTTGGATTTGAGATCCCCGAGCCCTCCCCTCTCAACAAAGACGGTCCAGAGCTTCCTCTGTTTTCCCGGCTTTCACCAAAGACCAACCCCAAAGACAGTGCATCTAATATTGTTGGTCTCAAAGCAACCAAAACATAAGGGCACAAAATCCCAACTTGCAAGGTTCTCTTCATCAAGAGTCACCTAACTAGTATTTAGGACATTATTAAACGAGTAACACAGACTTGTGACAAGAAAGCAAACGATTGAGAANGTAACACAGACTTGTGACAAGAAAGCAAACGATTGAGAATATAACTATTTTAACTTCATCGTGCTAACTTTTGCTTAACATAGAAAATAGCCCTAAATCTAATGTTTTGAAACATTAACGGTATCTCATCAAAAACAATGTAAAAATCTATTATTAGCACTAGAATTCAATAGATCCACAAAAATAGTGGTAAATAAACTTGTAATAACCAGAGATTTTTAACAGAACTAAAAACAAGTTATGATTTTTTAAAAAGAACTAATAATAATATAAAAAAATACAAAATCAAAATGGTAATTACATGTTTTTAATTATAAGTAGGGGTGTCAAAATGGAGAATCTAATCCATTTCAATCCATATCCATTATGATTATGTACTAAATATATATGGATTAGTCCAATCCGTTTAGCAAATGGATTGAGTTAAATCCATTATCTATTTATTTTGATGAATCAAATGATTAAATGGATTTATACATGAACTCACAAATAAATATATATTATACAATATTATATCCAAATTAAAGATAAACAAATACACGAATTTGTTAATCTTACAAATGTTGTATTTGCATTCGTTCGCATTACACAATATTTTCATTTTGTGATATATATTAGATAAAAACNTATAAAAACTTTTGTTTTATTTTTCTTTTTGGTCAAAATTGATTCCTCGTTGTCAATATCACGGATCCATGTCAATATCATGGATCCACGACACCAGAAATCGAAAGAATGATTCATAAACTTGGGTCCATTAACTAACTCATTTAAATAAATCTCAAAACTGAATATGCAATTTTAAGATTAGACACCGAAAGATTACACATTTTTAAAATGTTTTTTTGAGAAATATTAATAGATTAATTAAAAATTCATTGGAATCCATCAATCCATTAAAATAAAAGGAATGTTTTTTTTAGAAATATTAATGGATTCTTAAATGATGATTCATTGGAATTCATCAAACCTTTAAAATTTTATCCATCTAAATCCAATCTATTGTATCCACCAATCCATTTAACCATTAATCCATTAGGATGAAAAAAAATCATCTATTAGAATTCGTAGATTAGGTTGGATTAGATCAACTAACACATTTTTATTCATTTTGACACCTCTAATTATAAGAGACTTTATATAGAACAAAAAATCAACAAACAACATTTAACATGTTATATGAGCTTCCTTATGGTAGTAGAATTTTTGTATATATAGTCAACAATTTTATGCTAGCTTGAAAACATATATATTCCACGTATGATGATAAGTGATAACTGACTAAGGAATAACTTTACTGTTGACTTCCTGTTACTCAAATATATAATTTAAAGAAAAAAATCCTTTGTCAGTTATCACTTATACAATTAATTGGCACTTTGTTTTCTATCTATAAATACATCCACAAGCTTCATCAAGATCCACAGATATACAGTTAAAATCAGTAAACATTTTCCCACTACAAAAGAAAAAAAAAAACTCAAATGGAGGCAAAAATGCTTAAGTTGGTCTTCCTCGCCTCTCTTTTTATCACTGCAACACGTAAGTTCTGCATTTTTAGCCTTGTAATTTAACAGAAATTAAAATTTGTCATGTTCACTATATAAGTAAAACTGTAAAAATCACAAAAAGTAATATATATCAGTATATAGTTCAGGTTAATTTTCTAACAATTTGTTCATGAATAATTTCTTGGAAGGACTACTACTTTCACTTCTTGGGTTTATTTTTATTTATATGTATCGTTAACATATACTAAAATCAAATCTAGAAAGAATAGAAAGAGTTTTAGCACAAACCCCTGTTTCCAAAAGTTGCATGATAAAATGTTGTTGATGTTCATATAATACAATCTTTAAATAAGATTTTAAATGGGCAAAAACAAAAACAAATTATGATGATGGTTGCAGATTTTTTAATGTTAGCTGAGGCTAGAGGACCAATAGTGACCAGAAGGTGTTCAAACGTGGACACTTGCGGACTTTGGTGTTATGGCTGCCGCCTATGTGAGTGCTTTGACCACTGGTGCACTTGTACCGACAGGCCCGGGCAACTACCACCAGCAGCTACATCCTTGGCACAGGAGACATCGCCCCGGATTTGATGACAGTTTAGTTTTCTTCGAGGAAACTATAGGTCATCTTATTATTTAGGGACTAAAAGGTTTACATGATGTAATGGAAATATGTGAACTTCACATTTAAATATTTACAAAAACAATCTAAATTTCATACATGGGTCTACTTACTATCTATTTATCGGAGCATATCTTTCGGTTGTATTTGTAGTTCGCTAAGCGCAGGTGATATAGTGAAACCGTTCCCATCAATGCGGTATGAAGGATGCGCAAGTGGGACTGGTCGATCTGGAATTGGAGGAACCTCAATGTCTCCTTCAAGCATTTTCAATGCATCTAGTATTGTTGGCCTTAATGCCACCAATACATGGGCACACAAAATCCCAACTTGCAAGAATCTCTCCATTATTGATTTTGGATTCGAGATCCCCGAGCCTTCCTCTCTCAACAAAGACGGTGCAAGAGCTTCCTCTGTTTTCCCGGCTTTCACCAAAGACCAAGCCCAATCTGTTATCAGAAACGTGTTTGGTGATCCGGAAGTAGACAGATCGAGAGCTTTCCTTCCGCACATGATCTCCAATATAACAACCCCGAAACTATACACATCGCTCTTTTCAGTTAATTGACCATAGAGCGCATACTCGGGAGCCAAATAACCGTGTGTTCCCGCCACTCTTGTAGTGAGGTGAGACTCCCCCTCTCTACTCTGTTTAGCTAAACCGAAATCCGCTACCCTCGCTCTCATATCAACATCTAACAATATGTTTGTACCTTTGATATCACGGTGGTAAATTGCAGGTTTCACACCATAATGCAAATAAGCCAACCCTTTAGCAACATCCAAAATAATACTCTTTCTCTGAGGCCAGCTCAATGGAATCTTCGGACTCTCACTCCGAGAAAACAGATGATCATCGAGATTCCCATTCGACATATAATCATAAACAAGATATCTTTGACTCTCACTCTCATCATCCACCAAACTACAACCTCTAAGCGGAACAAGATTCCTGTGTTTCAAATTACTAATAATCTCAACCTCATTGCGAAACTCCGCATCCCCTTGAAACTCAGATTCTATCACCTTCTTAACCGCAATAACCGATCCATCCGGTAAAACCCCTTTGTAAACAAAACCAAAACCACCTCGACCGATAAAATTCTTCTGCGAGAAATTGTTAGTAGCCTTCTCAAGCTCCTCAATCTTAAACCAGATCGAGCCAGTGTTGGGTCTCCACTTTGGCCTAGACTCTTGATCCTCCCACCCAGCTTCTCCCCGTTTAATCACTCTACCAAACCGCATATACAAACCAATCAAACCAGCAATAACCAAAGCCGCAATAACAGCTCCAATCACACCAAAAACAAGAGCCAACTTGTGTCTCTTCTTCTTAGAACTCAACGGAGATCTCAAACTCAAAGAGAAGAGACAAGACAAAGCATCATCACTCTCAGGTCCGTTCTTATTAACAATCCCAGCAGCATAAAGAACAGCGAAATGGTAACAATAAACACCATGAGAGGTATTACCATCCAAACTAATCAGCTGTGTCTGAACCCTAAACCCAGCAGCCACGCACGCGTCGCAACGAGATAGATCCGTGAGTCCACTGCTACAAGCAGAGTCAAGAGCCGTACTTGGACCAAGACGAGAGACCCAATCCTGTGTCGTTTGGATTCCGGCACAAGTCTCGTTATTGATGACGAATTGGTTCGGATCGAAGCACACAGAAGTGAGATTCGAAGGGAGAGAGAGTGAATCAAGCTTTTGCTGGAGATCTTTGAGACAAGAGATGGAAGTGGCGAGATCTGGGAGACGGAAATTTGAAGTTTGTTTGAGACGATGAGCTAAAGGAATACCGATTAGAGTTAAGACAGATTGACAACAACTGTTTTTGCTGTCGATAGATTTGTCGTAGCTTCGACAATCGGTTGTGTTCCATGGGATTGTCTGAACGTGGTTGAAATTTAAAGGGCATGTTGGTGATCGTGATGGAGATGGAGCTGAGGTTGAGAAGTTGAAGGAGACGAGGAGAGGAAGGAGAAAGAGAAGGACTTTCGCCATGGGTTTGGAGAAATTGAGGATTGTGAGGGGAAGTGAGTGATTGATTTGGCCATGGGAAGTGGTGAGATTTTGAAAGGAATGGTCAAAGAGGCTGCGTTTGACTTTGGGGAAGGAAGGAACATGGAAAGTGAGGAGCTTGTCCCACCTGCAACTGCTAACACTTTGAGGATGAAAATATTCATTTTTTAANGATATTCATTTTTTAGTGGGGGTTATTGGTTTATGGATTTCAAAGAATCCATAAACTTAAAACAAATCCANAATATTCATTTTTTAATAGTCATCTTCTTCTTTTTACTGTTCTGGGTGAAATTTGTATTGTGGGAGATTAAAAGGAATGTTTTAAATTAATTAATGCCGTCAAGATAATAGTATTTTAGATTTTAAAGACGAATGCATATCTAAGCCGTACAGAGTAATAAAATATGAGCCAATAAGGTGCCGACAAAANTTAGTAGTCATCTTCTTCTTTTTACTGTTCTGGGTGAAATTTGTATTGCGGGAGATTAAAAGGAATGTTTTAAATTAATTAATGCCGTCAAGATAATAGTATTTTAGATTTTAAAGACTAATGCATATCTAAGCCGTACAGAGTAATAAAATATGAGCCAATAAGGTGCCGACAAAAAAGTCAAAATGATATGAGTCATCTGATAAAAAGAATAAACGAAAAAGATTAGCCAACTAAAGATACATTTGCATCTGAATGTTGAATCGTCATAATTTAAATTGAAATTCCTTTGGAAAACAGAAAACTCCTAATAAAAGCCCCAAACAACTCGGCTCTTCGTCTGTCTGGTAATAATTCCTACACACGACAAAGTTTCCTCCTAATCTCTCTTTTTTCGTTTTCTCTTTCCGCCAATTTTTTTTCCCGATCATCAATATCTTCTACATGCAATGACAACTCCTCGGTCGCCGGCAACAGATTTCTTCGGAATATCGAAGACAGCATGCAAAGCTTACAAATCCCTCGTCACCAAATTGCATCCTCTTTCTTCTCATCGCAAATCCGATTCTCAATCCGACGCCGATTCCGTTAGTTCCCTCATCTACGAAATGTCGTGATTCTCAGATATTTGAAAACTGAAAATTTTGTTACCTACATTGATCGGTTATTGAACAAAAACTGATTTTAATCATTAATCGAGGATTTTGAATTTGATGCTCTGTTTCGGAAAATAAAGATTGAATTTTGATGAACGAGATTGCTGGAGAAAGTAATGAATGGATCGTTTTCTATATAGGCAATCCACCGGAGATATCTGGAGGAGAAATTTGCGGAGGAAGATGATCTGATTGCTGCACGGAGAGGTCTCCGATTACAGAGCATGGACGATAACACCGTCTTTAAACGCAAATCATCGCTTTTATCAAATTCAAGTAGCCGTCGTAGCCACACGCCGCAAGCTAGACCGACTTATCTCTCCTCCTCTGCTTCTTCTAATCGCCGATCTGCTTTCTCTCGAAGCACAACCCGTAGAGACGAAGGAAGCAGCCACGGAGGAGGAGGAGGGAGAACACACGGTTTGAAATCACGTCCGGTTTCGAACAGTGCGAGCCCGGTGACGAGCCCCAAAGCGAAAGAACAGACTCTAAGTGATTTGTTTGCTTCTGTTCCGGGGTTTTCCACTTCTCCTCCCAGCTCTAGTCCGATAAATGGTGTGAAAGCGTCTTCTCCTTCGTCGATTTCAAAGAGTGCTAGCAAAAGAGATAAAGAAGGGTCGATTTCGAAGAGTGCTAGCAAGAGGGATAAAGATGATAGAGGCTCTGGCACTTCAACTTCGTATTCCAAGAGTAAGAGTACGCGACATTCGGAAAATGGGTCAATGGCGAAGAGCACTAGCCGGAGGAGCACTACCCCGATTGTCTTTTCACAGTCTACACCGCCAAAGAAACCGGCTGCTGTGGAAAAGAAGCTTGAGTGTACTTTGGAAGAACTTTGCCATGGTGGAGTCAAGAACATCAAGATCACTAGGGATATTATCACCGATGAAGGGTTCGTTTCTTTAATCCTTATCTTTTTTTGTTCTTGGTTAATATGGCATTTTTAGAATTTAGTCACTTAGGTGGGAGTTTGCATTTTCTTGATTTAGTTTGGTCTAGTCTAGTTCTTGATCATTCATTACGTTTTGATATGAACAGATTGATTAGGAAACAAGAAGAAATGTTAAGAGTGAACATAAAACCGGGGTGGAAGAAAGGGACAAAGATTACATTCGAAGGAGTAGGGAACGAAAAACCGGGATATCTACCTGAAGATATTACATTCGTGGTTGAAGAAAAGAAGCATCCGTTGTTCAAAAGGCGCGGAGATGATTTAGAGATTGCGGTTGAGATTCCTCTTGTAAAGGCATTAACAGGATGTAAACTCTCGGTGCCACTGTTGAGTGGCGATTCAATGTCGGTAACTGTAGGAGAAGTGATATACCACGGATTCGAAAAGGCGATTCAAGGTCAAGGCATGCCAATTACTAAAGAGGAAGGTAAACGAGGGGATTTGAGGATAACATATTTAGTCAAATTCCCGAAAAAGTTGAGCGAAGAACAACGATCAATCGCGTATGATGTCTTGAAAGATTGTTCTTGGGCGTAAAGGTTTCATGCCATTCCCTTCATGTCTTTCTTATTTTGTGTATAAGTTTTATGAGATGAGGATTTGAGGCTTTAACGCTGTGATTTGTTGATACTTAGGCTTATGTTACATGTTTATGAATCCTCTGATATTTTAGAGTGAGCTGGTTGTGTATGATTCTTGCTGTGAATGTCACAATTGCCTTCTTTTGCATCTCTAGTTTATTGTAATTGTTGTGAAGCCTAGCTAAGCATAATCGATTGTTTGGCATTTTTTTATGGCGAACAACCTGAAAGTTTCGCCAAACAAAAGTCCAAAATTTAGCGATATATTATTAAATGTACAATTAAGCAGTCAACGACCGCATAGCGCAGTGGATTAGCGCGTCTGACTTCGGATCAGAAGGTCGTGGGTTCGACTCCCACTGTGGTCGCTTTTTGTTTTTAAAGTTATTTCGATTTTGAAGTTCTTGGAAATCGCTTTTTGTTTTTAAAGTTATTTCGATTTTGAAGTTCTTGGAAATTGATTCATTGTCATATCGTAATCGTTCATTAGATGCTATCTTTACTATTATCTCATAGACTCGTCACTTTCAATTCTTTTGTGAGATAAAACATCTTCAATTCATTTAAGACTAACATCAAAACAGCAGTGGGTACTGGATAGACTCTGTCCTTGTAAATTTGGGTCTCAACATTTTAAGTATTCGTCACAAAAGCAGTACCGTGACTTCATCTCATGTATATCAATAAGGATGACATATCCATTGGGTACTTATCATTGCGAGATAAAGAAGAGAAATGACATTCATTATTACAAACAAAGATGCATACACATGCCCGAAACTCCATAAAACCTTTTATTTGACAGTTAAAACACGGTCATAGAAGTTTCAGCATTTTTAGTCTTCCTTCATGCTCTGCATCCAGCTTAGGAGGAGTATAAGATCCGTGAAGATCCTCCACAATGTACTCCTTTGTGAGCTCTCTTTTGGTGAGAATATGATAATGTCTCTGCCATATCCTTTGAATAGCCATAGTTGCAGCAAGAAAGCCATAAGCTAGGCCAAGAATGGCGAATATGACGACAAAGACTACAACAAGAGCAAAACAAGCTTCCATCGATGCAGGGAAACAATCCAAGACACCCCATCCGTAACAGCAATTCTGGCACCCAGCCATCCTCGGGTCATTACCGTTGAGAGAAGAGCAATGTAGAATGAGTCCAAGAAATCCAACCAGTACAAAGAAAGATATAACCCCTAAGATACATGATACATCAAACGTTTAAAAGCAGTGATCATGACATTCCAAAGAAAAATTAGTAATGAAAATAAAGGGAGATGAAAGATTCAGGATTTACCGATACAGTAATAAAACGGAATGGGATGTTTTGACAATATACGATCCCAATCATCATTGAAAGAGTTTCGAAACTCTCCATCTTTGTCCATCATGTATGCAAATCCAGCCATCACAGCTATAACCTAAAATGTCAACAACCAGGTAAGATTCTTACTCATTTCTTTTTGACATTTCAGACTATTCTCAATGAGAAACAGACTTCAACAATGACAAGTCAAGAAAACAAAACAAGTGATCAAATTGCATACACCCATCATGTGAGATTAGGCAGGGACCAGGTCAAGATTCACCTTAGTGACCCAGATAACAATTATGGCAACAAACAAATCATCTTCAAGATTGCTTAATAAATGCTATTAACCATCCTCATAAAACTGCGATTAAAAGAACTAAGAAGTGAAGTTAACAGAGATACACTCACAGTCTGTACAGCAAAGAAGACCAAAAGCACATCCCTCGCAACAAAGAGTCTGAATTTAGCTTTACGACGCCAAGAATTGTTATCCTCAAAAGGCTCAGCACGAAGATGAAACTGTGCTTTACAAGTAGTACAATGAGAGAAAGCAAACCCTTCTTTAACCGATCGCCAATGATCAAGACATGAACGATGCACAAACTGTTGAGTGCCTTTGCACATACAAGGTGAAATCAATTCATCACCGAACAACTCGCTATCGTCCTCTAGACAAATACGACAACACGGTGTCGAGCCACTCTCCAAATCTTCTTCTTTTGCGTTTTTAATCTCATCGGAACTTTCTGCTACCACAGACGCACAAGGAGAGTCCGAAGATGAGGAATTTCCTAATAAAGGAGCAGTATCGCTAAGCTTTTGTAAATCTGGTGGTTGCAATTGTACTTCGCCTTGCATCATTAATCAAATCTTTCGCTAACCCTAAATTATATATAGAGAAAAGAAATAAATCTACGGAGGAGGAAAGATTTGAATCGAATTGATGAATTTAGGGTTCTGAGTTATTGATCGGCCTGCACAAAAATGATCGTGCGAGGAGGTGAGAAGAAGATTACAAGANCTGAACAAGGTCAAAGCAAAGAGAAGAGAAGAACAAAGATTAGAGAGATGATGACGATGATGGAAAGAGGGAAAAAGAAGAAATGGGTTGAGAGAGGCTCGAACTCTCGGTCTCGGTTGTGACCAAATCAGATACAAACCGGTTTTATCATCAAATCATGGCTCAACTAATTAAACCGGTTTAATCTGCATTATTAATATAACGACTTTGGTAAGCAAAGCACATGAGAAGCAATTAATGAAAAGCAATGAATAAAGAAAGGAAAGGCCGTTGGAGAAGAAGAGGAAGCATCCATGTGCTACTGTTTCTACTTGGTGCACCATTCCATGAGCTTTCTTTCTTGACTAATATTTTATTTACAAAAATTAAATGAAGAAAAAGAGAAAAAAAAGCTAAGCTTTTATCACATAGATGCAGATCCTTTTTCGATTTTTATTGGGAGAAGAAAAGTTTCTTGCGGCTTTCCCGGAAAATGTCGTCGCCGGAGATGGAGCATTTGATGAAAGAAGGGAGGTCTTTGGCTGAGACGCCGACTTACTCTGTTGCTTCTGTTGTTACTGTTTTGGTCTTTGTTTGCTTTCTTGTAGAACGTGCTATTTACAGATTTGGAAAGGTGAGGTTTTGTTGTCTAGTATGTGTTTGTTGAAATGCTCAGCTTGAAATAACGAGTGTGACAATGGAGAGACAATGATTTATCTGATAATGGGTATTAGAAAATTAGAATTTTTAAGGACTACAGAGATGTTAAATGCTTTTGGAAGTTATGTTTATGCTTGCTAAGAGCTTGTTCTGGTTTTAGAATGTTAGAAGATGTGTTTGATGTTTTCACTGTAGGGGAAGTGATTATTACATAAAGATTATTTATTTATGTTCTTTTGTGTCGCAGTGGTTAAAGAAGACTAGAAGGAAAGCACTTTTTACTTCGCTGGAGAAGATGAAAGAAGGTATGCTTAAAATGGTGATGAAGTTTTAGAGTCGTGGTTCTCATTATGTGCTGGAAATGGTGAAATATGTTTTTTTTTTTTTTTTTTTTTTTTTTTTTTTCTTTTNTTATGTGCTGGAAATGGTGAAATATTTTTTTTTTTTTTTTTTTGTTTATGATTTTGACTTGTTGAACTTTCTTGGTAGAGTTGATGTTGCTAGGACTTATATCACTTCTCTTATCCCAAAGCGCGAGATGGATTTCAGAAATCTGTGTGAACTCTTCCCTTTTCAATAGTAGATTCTACATTTGTTCTGAAGAGGACTATGGAATTCATAAGAAAGCTCTTATGGAACACACCCCTTCTACTAACCAGACTTCCTTACCTCACCATGGAGTACATGGAGCCTTTAATCATCATTGTGGTCATGTAAATGCCTAGCTTTCTTGTGACTCTTAGGTTTCTATTCCATTTACTTTCTTATGATATATTGATGAAGCGGAACTTGGATACAATATCAGGGCCGTGAACCATTTGTGTCCTATGAGGGGCTCGAGCAACTCTTGAGATTCTTATTTGTCCTGGGTATCACTCATGTGCTGTATAGTGGCATTGCCATCGGTTTAGCTATGAGCAAGGTACAGTCTAGCTCCTGAGTCTGCATATTTCTATGTTGCATTTTTCATGGGTATTTCTTAGTTCCTCGAGAAGGAAGACATATACTTGCATTGCCTTCATGCTGATGTTTAGAGGAAGTATATACCCTTATGATAATATATTTTGGGCTCTTTAAGTATATGCGCTATACATTATATATTTAATCTGGAATATGACGAAAACCTTGTACAATATAACTTTCAATATCCTATTTAGTATACAATGATTGTTGTTATGGTCATGCACACAAACCGAGCATGGTATAATTAGAAACTGTGTTTGTTTCCATCACGTAACACAGATTTACAGCTGGAGAAAGTGGGAAGCCCAGGCGATCGTAATGGCTGAAGCAGATATCCATGGTAAATTACTAAACTTTTCTGTTTCCTCTTCAAGTTTAACCCTTAAACCTTGTATGTTTCTTTAATGGATCCCATCTTGAGGCACCTTAGGACCTACGTAACTTAGGACTAGTAACTGTATGAAACTAGGCTTATGTTCAGTATATAGGAGGTTCAGTTTATGATTCCACTTGAGCTCTGGAGATGCTTTATACAGCATTTGCAATTTTCTCCTCCATTTGATTATCAAGTCAAATCCAGTGATCAAATTACATATATTGGATGACTTATACTTCAAATTCTTATATAAATCCCTACTTCTTACTTTTTCAATAGCAAAGAAGGCGAAGGTGATGAAGCGGCAGTCTACATTCATCTTCCACCATGCCTCTCATCCGTGGAGTAACAATCGTTTCCTCATCTGGATGGTAACTCTCCATGGTTTTACCTTAAACTGTAAACTTTTCGAACTTTTCATAACTCCAGTAGAGAACATTTTGGATACAGATGGTGTTTCATAAGTATAGAACTGCAAATATCGGAAGACCAACAAAAAGTGAAAGAACAAAGACAAATACTTGTTTCCCACATAATCTTTAAAATATTTTACTGTTATTGCAGCTCTGTTTCCTGCGGCAGTTTAGAGGATCCATACAGAAATCTGACTACTTTGCGCTTCGGTTAGGTTTCCTCACTGTGAGTATCTCTTTTTCTTATGTCTCACTTCTCATTCTTTCCCTTCAAACATAGAAAGTAAACTTTTTATATAATACTTCGTGGCCTTAGATTGTAATCATATCGTTATTCTCAGACTTCTTCTTTGATCTGGTAGCTGACATCATTATTGTATTGATATACATTTTTCACTACTTTTGGTTTTCAGAAACATAACTTGCCATTAACATACAACTTCCATATGTATATGGTTCGGAGCATGGAAGATGAGTTTCATGGCATTGTTGGAATCAGGTATGATTTCTCTGAATTGAGCAGTTATTTAAGACTCTTTGATTCAACTATAATAAAAATATTTCAAAAGGTACAAAATGGGCTGATGAAATCTTTTTGATGACTTAACAGTTGGCCGCTTTGGGTTTACGCTATAGTATGCATCTGCATAAACGTCCATGGTAATTCAATGGTTATATAAATACAAAGTGAATTTCGTTTTTATCTCCAGATTTAAGTTTTGTCTTTACTAATCAGATGATTTCGTTGCAGGCCTGAATATGTACTTTTGGCTATCGTTCATCCCTGCCATTGTAAGTAAACTAACCAAGAGTACGCAAGTAAAAAGTTTGAAAATTCATAACTAGGCACTAACAATCAAAGCTTGTATTTCTATCTGATTTTTTGTTTAAGCTTGTCATGTTGGTTGGAACCAAACTCGAGCACGTTGTCTCAAAGCTTGCTCTCGAGGTTAAGGAGCAGCAGACAGGCACATCTGGTGGGGCTCAAGTCAAACCACGCGATGGACTCTTCTGGTTTGGGAAACCAGAAATTCTGTTACGGCTGATACAATTTATTATTTTTCAGGTAAACAAAAGTAAATATTCTTTCTCAGTTCTACAAACCTTGATTCTTGTTTATTCACATATATGATATTTGTATATGCCCTGCCAATGCAGAATGCATTTGAGATGGCAACATTCATTTGGTTCTTGGTAAGACCACTTTATGACAACTGTATCAATGCTTAAATATATAAAGCTTTTCAGATTTCTGAAAAGATCTTTCGTTTCGTGTGTTAGTGGGGGATTAAGGAAAGATCTTGCTTCATGAAGAATCACGTGATGATATCAGGCCGTCTAATTTCTGGGTGCGTTTTCAAACACATAACAGTTTTGCCGAAACCCGCTGTCTCTGATGGGGCTAGTTGTTGTGAATGCAGGGTTCTCGTTCAGTTCTGGTGTAGTTATGGCACAGTGCCTCTCAACGTAATCGTCACTCAGGTTTGTCTAGTCCTTTCATATATGTATAAGCTCCATGATGTTTGCTCTATCAAGGTCTATGAATAAAACATTGTTCATCAAAATACTCTGAATTCACCTGAATCTGAACAGATGGGATCTCGGTGCAAGAAAGCTGTGATAGCAGAGAGCGTAAGAGACTCACTTCACAGCTGGTGCAAGAGAGTAAAAGAAAGGTCTAAGCATGCGAGATCAGTGTGTTCACTCGACACAGCAACAATAGACGAGAGAGACGAGATGACAGTGGGAACATTGTCAAGAAGCTCATCGATGACTTCACTGAATCAAATAACCATAAACTCCACAGACCAAGCAGAGTCTATATTTGGAGCAGCAGCTTCATCAAGCAGTCCTCAAGATGAATACACTTCAAGAGTCGAAGAATATTTGTCTGAAACATACAATAACATGGGTTCAATGCAGAATGATGAGATTGAGATTGAGATAGAAGGTGGAGAGAGAAGAGAGAGTGGAAGCGAAGAGGATAATGGTGATGGTGGAGAGACACTTTTTGATTTGTTTAGAAGGACTTGATACTTGTTTCTTCTTCTTATGGAAAGCTCTAAGTTGTAATTACATACTTAACATCTAAAAAAGCATAATCTAATTACGGTTTGATGCGGTATAATACATAGTTTTCTTGTGGGCTGGCCCATTTGGTAACAACTTAGCCGTTGGTTCGAATTACATGACTCTGTCTCGTCTCTCTGTGATGCAGAGCTTTTTACTTAGGCTATACGGAAAGAAGATGAGGTGGAGGTTTTCGTCGGGATTCGGAAGACCTAGTGTTTTGAAGTAAAGTGCTTTCACTCATCTAAGCACTAGCACGAGTACAACTTGTACCATTGCTTAGATGTGTTTACTGGATTTGGGCTAGTGCTTCTTAGAGCTATACTCGTGCAACTGCAGATGGGTTTTCGGAGATCTTATGCTTTAGTTTCCTGTTTTACTTTGTCCTTGATAGACTTGATCACTCACTTGGATCGAGACATTATGGCAATAAGAAATTAAATATAAAATCTTACCTAGACCGCAAATTAAGGCGGCTGGTTATTGATTTTAAATAAGACTTTGTACCAAGTCATAAACTATTAATTCTTTTCCTTTTCTCAGTGAAAGAAAAAAGGAAAAACAACTTGCAATACTCAAGTTCTATAAAGTCACCATTTACGTCTTGCCTCCTTGAGAGATCGCATATTTAGAGAAATGATAAAGTCATCATCATCAGATTCACCACCACCGTCTCCGCCACCACCGCCACGACGTGAGTACCTTGGTTTTGTTCATTCATGTAACAATTTTTCTATCTTCTTATTTTTATCTTTTGATATGTATAGGCTACACAAAGGCGCCTACTTTGAAAGAAAAAAAGAAAAAAACAAAGGCGCCTACCGAGAAACCCAACTTAACACCTAAGGAGAGGCCAATCCCTGAGAGGGTACCGTTTCGCCCTGGTGGTGGTGGTGGTGGCGNGGCGGCGGTGGCGGTGGTGGCGGAGGGGGTGGGGGTGGGGGAGGCGGTGGGGGTGGCGGAGGTGGAGGTGGAGGCGGAGGCGGTGGTGGCGGGGGATTTTCACATAAAACCCATTCGACGGAAGATTTCCATCTTGGAGGACAGGCTGATGATGATTCGGACTAGGGGAATTTGAATACAACATTATTGAACTTAGTTTAAAGCACATCCTATATATCCTGATGATTTTGATTAATTTCCCATCACTTATAAGACCATATGTACCAGCAATAATATTGTCTTACATGCTATAATCTTGACTTTGGTTTCTCCATTACTGATTACCAGTAATGGTATCTGTAGACTATATATAGTGATAAGTTTTTGTTGATTTATAGAAATCTGATAATGAGATCCCATGCACATTGGAGAAAAAAGACGAAATATGTCATGTGGACTGAAAATATTTGACAATAGAAAAGAGAATGATATATCACAAGCTTGATTTAAGGGAATTTTTATACTTGTAAAGTTATCAACCATTTTTTTCATGTAACATTCTACTTTCCAGTGTGAAATATTTGAGTTCATATAATGTTATTTATTTTTCCTCCAATGTGAGATCTTAATTATCAGTAACCTACTAACCTCATTGAGATATCTGCACCTGAACTAGGTTGTCAGTCAGTTTGATACGGTTTTAATCTGATGGACTTTGGTTTCGGATTTGTGGATATAATAATATCCTTTAATGCCATGTAAGTTACATGATGTAACTAGTACGTTTATGTAATTTAACTGGTTATATATAATAATTCTTTTGTTTATAAGGTTGATCAGTGAATCATTAATGTTTTGAGATAGAAAAACTCATAAAAAATCCAAGTTAAAGACATAATCGGCTAAAATAATAAATCAGTCGATTATAAAAAATTTGCATTTTGCAACATATATAAGTTTTCGATATTTCTGACATCTTTAAATTGATTTTTCTGGAAAAAGGTTGGAGAGTAATTAACCTACTACGTACTATCTAGAGTATTAAATAGAGTGATAGTCTAAGTCAACAATGGTTAAATCTCAGATCTGCTTTAGTGAATAATAACATTGATAGACTCGACCACTTTGATCGAGATATTTAGACATTAAGAAAAGATTCGAATTTAAGTAGGAGCACTACATATCTACTAATATTGACCATCTCCAATAGACTATTTACTTTGAGATATATTGGGATTGGGATGTAGTCTCCCGTTTAAGACCGCAGACCTTTATTTAATTAATTTATAATGTTTACACCTACGAAAGATTGTTCATATTAGAGATGATCTTATTGATAGTATAGTAAGATTAATTTGTCACAAGTCAAACAATTAGTTTTCTTTCTAATAGGCATAAAACTCCACTTGCACTAACAAACCTCTATAAAATCATCACTTCGTCTTGTTCCCATGGATCTTACAAAAACAAGTCAACAAAAAACAGAGAATTTGAAAATGCCTATTTTAGACGATGCTTCGTTTTAGTGTTGCGATGTTTCCATTGTGATATTTCCATGAATTCTAGCACTCTGCGTTTGGTATAAGCTTACCACGTGAGTTCCTTAATCGATCTAACTATTCGATTAATTTGTTGTAAAAAAAATTTCTTTATTTATTTGGTTTGTTAAAAATTGTGTCACACTTTAAATCTATCAAAAAAATTTGGTGAGTAGACTCTTCAACGGCTACATTCACCATGAAAATTTAGTCGGATATTAAAGTTCGGTTCGATCCTGATTTATATAAACAAAGTTTTTTTGCTTGTTTTGATATATCAATCGAAGGGCGTCCAAAAAAAAAAAAAAAATTAAAAAGAACATTAAGACTAGCGGCGGCCAATGAACCACGGATTGAAATGTGGAACGGGGGGATGAGGATTCGGCCTCGTTATAGGCCTCGAGTGGAAGGATTATCTCGACCAATCCTAAAAAGAAAAAGATATGTAAAAATCTAGTATTCTTCGTGATAGAATTTAACTTTGCATGTTTTTTTCCTTATGTGGAGGCTTTGAGCAATTTTGTTCGGTTGGATTGTATCAAAATTATATATATGTACGATCACCATATTTGTGTTACTTACAAATCTGATCTTACATTGCTTTCAGTTCCATAACGTATAGCTACGTAATCTGCTAAACAAAACTGCAAATGATAAATAAACTGGGCCTAAACTGGGCCTGAAGGGTCTGACCCACACGGGCCCGTTTATACAGAGTTTGGATAAGATTGTACCGTACGTAACAATACGGACAATGGTGAGCATGAGGACAAAGTTAATTGCTCTTTTTATATATTTTCCAAAAGAGGCAAACATAGTGAGAGAGAGTGAGTGAGCAGAAACTCTGGTATCAACAATGAAGCTAGGGTTTTGGGCGATTGTTGGGGTTTTGTTGTTACTGGGAAGCTTGATCGACATCTCTGTTGTTGCTTTGATTCACGAGTACAAGGACGTTGGGTTTGTCAAAATCGGGGAAGGAAGCTATTTCAATGCTGGTGCTGAAGCTCTCTACGCTTCTGATGAGTCTCTGTGTGTTCATGCTTCTTCTGGTGAACCATCACTCAGGGGAAAGTCCTTCATCAGGTTTGTATTTGGTTTCTCCTCTGAGTCTGAGATTATGTTTCCGTTGGGTCAGGGTTTTAGATGAATGGGTTTTTGGGTACTCTTTACTTATCAGAGAAGACATTACTTGTATTTCTCGTGTATAGGTTCTGGATTTTGTGCATTTCTACTTTCCAGGGACTGAGATTCATGTGTAAAAGCTTTTTAATTTGGGTTACTGCTTCTTAGTTTCTGGATTTTGAGTGTTTGGTGTACTGTTTCCATGGATGTTACATAAACTTACTATATACCCATGCAAGCTTGTAGATTTGGCGGAAATGCTTCTCAGAATACTGGATTTTGTGGGTTTGGGTTTATTGTTTTCAAGAAAAAATTCAAAATTTCTATGTATGGCCTTGGTAATTTGTATTACTGCGCTTCTTATGTATTGGTATCTGTGCGTTTGGTGTAGTGTTTCCATGGAAACTACAAAGCTTTATATTCATGAGTTTGTAAAATTTGGTTACTGCTTCTTTATGTACTGGATGTTTGTGTTTGCTGTAGCTTTTCAGAAGACAGTTCAAGATTTATATGAATGAGCCTGTTGATTTGTATTACTGCTTCTTTGAGATTTACTGAGGCTTTTGTAGATGGAATTTTCGATATCTCATGGCTCTTCCTGTTTTTGTTTTTTTTTGTGTAGGTTTGATGATATCTCTTTTGTAAAAAGCAACGAGTCTGCTAGTAAGCAGAATTCCACTCAGGCAACTGCAGGATTGATGGAAGCGATACTGTTTGAGGAACAAGACAGAGTTGCTGGATCCTTTCTCAAACCTGAGAACATGTGCTGTACACCAAAACTTGCAGATGCTGGATCCTGCAATCTTGGGGAACTCATGATTAGTGCAGATCCTAATGATCCAGAGTGGCCTAAACGGATTCCCATTGCTTTTAAAAGGGGTGAGGAAGAAGTGAAGATGTCTCATGAGGCTGTGATCATAAACAAAACTGGATGGTACACTCTTTACTTCATGACGTGTGATCCGGAACTAAATGGCACCATAATCAGAGGAAGATCGGTTTGGAAGAACCTAAATGGTTATTTACCAGGAGACACAGCTCCTTTGATGAAATCATATGGATTCATGTTTTTGGCTTATGTGGTACTTGGCCTAGTTTGGTTTCCGCAAGTTGCTCGGTACTGGAAGGATGGAATCCAGTTTCATAGTCATATCAGCTTGGTGATTGCATTTTCCATGGGGGAATTGGCCTTAATGTATCTTGACTTGGCTTATCTCGATTCAACTGGTACCAGTCGTATGGAGGTCACACTTTGGGCAATTACCCTTTCTTCTGTGAGACAGGCACTGTCCCGACTTCTACTGCTCGTCATATCTTCGGGGTATGGGATCGTGAAGCCTACCTTTGGTGGCACAACACTGGGGATGCTTTTTTTGGGCCTCATATGCTTTGTTATAAGCGAGTCTCTAGGGTTAGCTGTACACTTCAACAACATTTCTGAAAATGGAACGACTTTCTTAGTGCTCGCTTGGGCTATTCTGGAAACTTGCTTTCTCCAGTTGATCTTCAAAACCTTGTGGAGAACGATTAAAAAGCTTAAGGTAAGAAACCTACATTACGTTACGTCTATTCTTTCTTTACTATCGATCAGCTGTACTTCTATATTCATTTTGATGATTCATATATTAGGCACGTTGCTTGCTACAAGTTTATAACATATCTTTTATGTTAACTGTTGAAAGTTGCAAAAGAATCATCTACAAAGATTCAGTAGTTCTTACAATCTTTTATCCCTGCCAATCCCACTTTTCTTTTTTTGTAGCTGAGTAAGAGAAACATTGCAAAGCTGCAGCTCTACAAGAAGTTTGCAGCTGTACTTGTAATCATGGTTTGGCTCAACTTCGTCTGGATTCATGTGGAGGTAACAGCTTGCTGGTCTGTTGATAACTCTGAGGAAACACTTGAAAAGAGCAAGCCATAGAATTGTTTGCCTGACATCTTGTCTCTATTTTATTGAATCAGGTTCATGTCTATAACAACCTGACCGAACTTTGGCAAAGGAAGTGGATCTTCATATCTTTCAGGTATCTGCTTGCTTATGTACTCATGGTGCACATATGCTTCTTCTGGGCTCCTTCGGAAAAGCCGACAAGGTAATAATATCAATATCTCTTACCCTTTTGCCTGACCTTTTTATCAGTAGGGTGTTTCTGTGGCCTCCTATCTTTGTGTGTTTACTACCAACAGTTTCAGAGTCTGAACTTCTTAAGTAAACATTAGAACTTGTATACCTAATCTGATCTTATCTCAGCTGCTGAGGGCTAACCAATTCAGCTTTTGTGAAACTCAATTACATCACCAAAGGGAAAGTAAACTGTTCCATAGTTGCCTAATGTACATTTGTACTGAAATTGCAGGTACCTGTACGTTGCTGAAATGGAGGAAGAGTCTGAAGAAGATCTAGAAGCCGGAACAAAGAATACTAAAGATGCCAATGTGGAGACGGATGAGGGGAGGGTGAGCCTTCTAGAAGCAATGATTCTCTTGCTTGCACCACTGGAGCGTTGAAAATACTAGTCTCTAAAGTTATTTAGCTCAAACCTGCTTCCTAATCTTCCTTGTGTACGTCTTTTGGTGTGTTTTTAAGCTCTTAAACTCCTAGAAACTAAAATCTTTTGCAGCAGACTTGAGAGTTGTCAGTTTATCTTACCTTAGGAGGTTGAATCATCGGTTTTTCTGTTTTCTGAACTTGTTGGTAATGGAACAACAAATGGAGGACGAATTTTGGAAACACTAGAAAAGAAAAAAAAAACAAAAGAAAAAACTTTTAAAGTTGCAATCATTCTGTCTTCCATTACTAATTTCTTTTTGGTCATAATATGAAAAATAACTGTTTCTTACATTTGTAAGTATACCTTATTCAGTTTTACTTCTCAACTTTCAATCAATTAATCTAAAGCGAAAAAAAAATAAACTCAGTACATTAGCACTGAGGTGTAGATTATCACTCTACTTCACTATTTAAAATGTAAATTATATAAGAAGAGCAAATAAAATTAAACAAATGTTACAATCACAACATTAAGAGAGACAATCTTATTACATGTATAATGCTAGCTGTTGACAAAGAAAAAAACATTAGTAATATAATGCTAGTTTTTTTTTTTCTTTTATTAAAGTTTCTAAAAGTATAATATTAATTTTTGTATGGGTATTTTGTTTGAAAAATAAAAAAAAAAAAAAGGAAAAAGAAAAGTGGAATAACATGAAAATGTCGACATTAATGATATGTAAAAACAAGATTGCGCAACCAAGTGAATATGGCATCAGGCCTCTTCCCTCAGTCTTTAACTGACACGGTTACGGAGCGAGATCGGTGTTCTCACTCCAAAGTCCTGACAATGTCGACACTCTTTCGCTCTTTCTTCCACTTGCTTGGGTTCCTCCTTTTTTATAAAAAAAGTGTTTCACTTTCTGCTCCTTGATCCCATCAAACAATCATCTCTTGTTCCCATGATCATCGTCGATGTTAGTCTCTTGGGATTCTCGATTACGCTCGCTCTCTCCTTTTTTATATTCTGAATTGATGGGTTTCTTTGTTCTTCGTGTAGGTTCTTTGGAGATTGTTTCCTTTATATTTGTTCGGATCAGGAAAAGATTCTCTCTCAGGTATTTCATCCAACACTTTGTATCCGAGATTGAGAGAAAGATTCTGTTTTTCCACTCAATTATGCTTCTGGAGATTCTCGTTTCATGTAGAATTCTCTAGATTCTTCCATATTGTAATCTAATTTTGCTGAGTGTAATGGAATTAGATTATCCCTTGATTGTCTACATTCTGAAACTGTGTTTTGTGTTATATGGACTACGGAAACAGCAAAAGAGTCCATTTTGCAGATAATTCCAGAGACGATGGCTTCTTCTCCTTCCAAAATTCTTTGTGATGCTGGTGAATCAGAACTTTGTCGAGACGACTCAGCTGCATTTCTGCTTAAATTTGTAGCCATTGCTTCCATTCTCTTAGCTGGAGCTGCAGGTGTAGCTATACCTCTCATTGGCAAGAACCGGCGGTTTCTACAAACCGAAGGGAATCTCTTTGTGGCTGCTAAAGCATTTGCAGCTGGTGTTATTCTAGCTACTGGCTTTGTACATATGCTTGATGGTGGCACGGAAGCTTTGACTAATCCATGTTTACCTGAGTATCCGTGGTCTAAGTTTCCGTTTCCCGGGTTCTTTGCAATGGTTGCTGCTTTAGGCACTCTGCTTGTGGATTTCATGGGGACACAGTATTATGAGAGGAAACAAGAGCAAGGGAGGAATGGGGCTGCTACTGATGCGGCCGTTGCTGAGCCTGGTCGTGAAGAGACATCTGTTGTTCCTGTGGTTGTCGAAAGAGTGAATGATCATAAATTGTTTGGTGAAGAAGAAGGTGGTGGGATTCACATTGTTGGCATTCGTGCTCATGCTGCTCATCATAGACATAGTCATTCAAATAGCCATGGTACATGTGATGGGCTCGCGAATGGATATTCACACGGACATGGGCATGTGCACGGAATTTCAGATGCCGGGAACGGAGCTAGGCATGTTGTTGTATCTCAGGTTTACATCTCTTATTCCTCTTCGTATAGTCATTCAATAGTTTCTCTCCATTCCAGTGCGAGATCTTTCGTCATTTTATTGATTTATGTCTTACTTTGTTATTGATCTTGCAGATATTGGAGCTCGGGATTGTATCACACTCAATCATCATCGGTTTATCCCTCGGGGTATCGAAATCTCCATGCACAATCCGACCTCTAATCGCAGCTCTATCATTCCACCAATTCTTTGAAGGATTTGCACTAGGAGGCTGCATCTCTCAAGCACAATTCAAGAGCAAAGCAGCAATCATAATGGCTTGCTTCTTCGCACTAACGACTCCGGCAGGAATCGGGATTGGAACGGCAATAGCCTCGTCTTTCAACTCGCACAGCCCAGGAGCTCTAGTCACGGAAGGAATACTGGACTCGCTCTCTGCTGGGATCCTAGTGTACATGGCTCTAGTAGACCTCATCGCAGCAGATTTCTTAAGCAAGAGGATGAGTTGTAATGTGAGACTTCAAATTGTGTCTTATGTAATGTTGTTCCTTGGTGCTGGACTTATGTCCGCACTCGCCATTTGGGCTTAGTCTCTTAGATTACACATAGAATCAAATAATATAGCCTCACGCAGCTTCTTTCTCTTTTTTTTTGCTTTGATTCATATAAAAGAAAATGATAAGTATGAAAATTTGATCTTGTTCTTTTTAAAATGGTGATGAGTTCTAATACATGAATATTGTTCTCAAATTTGATGATTGAATCTCTAACCAAAGGCTATCAAGCCAAGCCATCTTCTTGGTGAGTTTGGATGACGACATCAGAAGTTGGTAAAGCGATACAGGTTAAGACGAAGCCGGCGGCGAGCTGGTCATCGTCTAAGAAGCTCTGGTCCGACTGGTCAACACTTCCAGAGACGACTTTACCGGCGCAACTAGAGCAAGCTCCGGCACGGCATGAGTAAGGCAAGTCTAATCCAGATTCTTCAGCCGCGTCGAGGACGTAGGTGTCGTCATTGCAGTTGACGACCTTTTCTCCTTCCGGGGTGATGAAAGTGACCTTGTAAGCCATGGCGGCGATGCGGTTGCTGGAGGATTTGAGACCGAAGAGGGATTGTGTGTTGGAGGAAGGGAGAGATCTGAGCGTCATGGGTGTTTGTTGACGGCGGAGGAATGATGTGCTTACGATGGCGCTGGAGAGAGCTGTGGAAGCCATTGATGCAATTCTGAGAGTGTGTGAGTGGCTTTGTTGCTGGTAGTGAGGAGGATTATAAAGAGTGCGTGTGTTCGGAACAATATCTGCCACGTGGCGTTTGATTTGTGGAGTGTTGGGTTCTCTTTATGGTGATTGTCTCTGTCTGCGTTTTACGTTTGTGCATTCTTCTGTTGGTGGGCCGTGGGCGTAATTTATGGTTGGACTCTGGGACAAGTCGCCATCAATATATGGGAACGACGACGACTTCGAATACTCTAGACAACTTCTGAATAATCTGTTTCATTTGTGCACTTTTTTTACTAACTAACAAAAACCATAACATGTTAAAACGAAAAAGAAGAACCTTTCATGTTAGCCTTGAACAGAAGTTGTCAAATGTCACGGAAGCATAAGTCTGCATGAGCCCTCTCGATCTCCATTAATATAAATTGCGCCTCTTACCTTTTACACAGTTATACAATAGCGTATTCATATCACGGGCTTTAGGGACAACAAATAAAACCAGCCGCATGCACGAGAGCTCAAATTCTAATACACAACTAAGGAAGAATAAAAGAGTGGAATCTATCCAATTGATGATTTGATTCTAAAGGACACCATGTTCAATGATCTAAGTGAAAGTAAACATGGAAGAAAAAGAAAAAAAAGATTACAGGTAGAAGTAGTATAGTACACCCACTCAATTCTAATCTAAAGCAAACAATTCACTTACCAAAAAGGAGAGAAAATAAGAAGACCAAGAGACAAAGATACAAAGTAAAAGGCTTCCATTCGTGTTCCACCTTCCTTCCTCTCTATTTCTCGTTCCCTCTCTCTACTCTGTTTATATAATATATTACCCCCACAAGAAGCTTCCTTCTAACTGGATGTGTTTTTCCTCTTTCTCCATCATTCATTTACCTCTCCTCTAGTCGCACTTGATGTTTCTGTAGATCCTCCTTACAAACAGATTTGATCCCAAGAATCCAACAGCTCCTGCAAAATTTTCACAACATAGAATATTTAGTCAAATCGGTACCACCATTCCGTAATTCAAAGAGACTGCAGAGAATGGGCTCACCGCAAAGGATTCCAAGGCCAAGACAGAACATCATGGTGTATCCAAAGTAGAAACTTGTCTGGAAGAATCCAGACATCTTGGTCTTCACATAGTAGTAATAGATGGAGTATAAGTAAACATAGACAGCCGTTGAAGCAGCAGAGAAGAAGGAAGTCCATTGCCAGTGATAGTTTTCCGCGTTCAGCAGGAAATAAGTTCCCACAATTGTCACACAGACAGTCACGATGACGAGAATCACAAAAACTAGCAGCATGAATCCATACACATAGTAGACCTGTTGAACCAAGAAACCAAAAAGAAGAGAAACTTTCAGATATAGCCAATAAAATCTACTTCGTCATTATAAACATGATAAGCAAAATAAAATAGTGGATCTATATGAAGAAATTCAGCTTCTCAAACTTAAGTTATAGGTAAATTATTAGTAGCCTAGGACTTGAAGTATGAAATCGTAGCTAATGTAAGCTGGCAAGAGAGCAGTTAGGGAGGCTTAGTTTTGTAAGGGTGTAAGGTGGAAATTTAGGGGTTTGATTGTATGTTGAAAGTCTCTCAGTAATCAGAACTCTCTGATTTCGTCAATTCGAAAAAGAAATAGCATTTTCATTGCTTTGAAGCAACTACGTTTTACCTTGTAATTCCAGAAGGATGTGAAGACAAAGTACATCTCGATGAAGATGCTTCCAAAGGGTAGCAAACCTCCCATCAGGGATACAACTGATGGAGTCAAGTACCATTTTTTCTCAGGGATTGGACGTGGAATGGTCTTCACACGGCATGGATTGTTTGGAGCACCACTCCAGTTTCTGCCTACCACGGTCCCGAGGAGGGCTAAGGGGAAGGAAATGAAACCCCATATTACGAACACAACCACCATTGTCCCAAAAGGAATAGCCGCGAGAGATCCATAGAATATGGCAATTGTGTTTAGGAGGAAGCCAATTCCAAAGCACAAAAAGGGAAAGAGGGAAGCCGTGAGGACCATGCACTTGATCCAATGTTTACCTGAGCAAATTAGCAATTAAATTACATGAATAGTTACAGAGAAAAGTAACACTGGAGAGATCCACCAATAAGAGTAAGTCATACCACCGCTTCTTGAGTACATTCCACCGCTTACATAACCAGAGATAAAGGAAGTGAGAGCATAGCAAACTATGAAAGTTGTGACGATTGCTCCTCTCCTGAAATAATCAATATATAAAGTGAGCAAAATCCAGCCAACAAGCTGAGCTCTGGTTCCAAATATACAAGCAAACCAGAAATATTACAAGGAAAAGATAGGAAATAACAGCATAAAAAGTTGGTTGCAAGTGAATTGAAGAGTGTAATACATACCCAACATAGAGAGTCCCCACGATGGCCATTAATATGACAAGAAGAACAAGTAACGCCAACTGTGCCCCTGTGCCAACAACAGCTGAGAGAAGAACAAGACTATATGGTGGCCTGAACACATCCCCGTGCACAAGTTTCCAACCAGATTCTTCACTCACATCCCGTTCCTGTGTTCATCAATACTAGTGTCAGAAGGTGGCTATACAGTCGCACAGTAATATTAAAAAAAGAAGTGTTTGAAAAAATGCCAAGAGGGTAGTAATGGCAAAAAAATTGTGCAGCTATGAAAAGAAAAGTTAGGAGAAATCACCAAGCTCTCAAGATCATCATCTTCTCGAGCATACTTCGCATAATCATTTCTGAGAGTCCTCATCAATATCATAGAGACCAAACCAGTGAGGAAAATAACCATCATGAACGAGTTAAAGATGGAGAACCAATGGATCTGCAAAACAGAAAAAACTCTTAGAAAGCTCATATAGCTTGAACAAACATCTTGAAGAGATGAAATTTATTTTAAAATGCTCAACAGGCCGGAAAAAAAGACATTCCTTAACGGTGAACCAAACAGAATAAAAGAACATATGCAGACGAGTAAAAAAACTAATGCATAACCAGCTAGAAGTTTAAAAAAACTAATACATAACCAGCTAGAAGTTACCTGGTGCTCAAAGAACGGATAATCCAGATATACATCAAAACGGCGAGCAAATGTGACATTTGTTGGAATCCACTGTACAGAATACGTGAGGTCTACTGTCCTCCCTGCTTCCAATGGCCTCGGGTTGTCTTGAGTGAGATTAACATGAATGATCTATGAAAAGAAATAAACCAGATCACTATACGTAGTTCACATGATATCTACATTATTGCTTACTAGCAACAACAGACCTGGTCTTTGTTGTATTTGACAACGATGTTCTTATGTGTGTAAAGGACATGCTTGCCGTTTTCACTGTTTTTGTCAGAATGCAGCTCACCCACGAAGCCTACAATAACAATGAGACAGAATTAAAACTACAAAAAGAAGAAAATGATATATTTTGGAGGTTTCAAGTAAGTATATAAAACTCATACCCCACAAAGGCAGATCATCTGACGTATGAAAGTCCACGCAGATCAGGTGCCACAACAAAAAAGTGAGAAATAAGGTTAGCAATTCGAAGAAGTTTTTTTTTTCCAGCACTATTAATGAGAAAAAAGTAAATATACGTCGGTTAATACACCATTCAACTTTTAATGCTGTAACTGATATTAAGGACGCAGTGTAGATATATATGTCGAATTCTAAGATTTAAATGACGGAAAAAGGAAACCTTACATAAACTCAGCTAATACAAAAAACTCATACTTTACCATGATAGAAAACTGCAATGTTCATTTTCTCTGAAGAAAATAAAATATTCTGTTCATGATATTACAGCAGCAATATGCACAAGTAATAGCGAAACATACCCATAAAGAATTCAAACCAGTAGCTCGATTCAATGGCGTCTTTAAAATGTTTGACCTTAGGTTCATCGAGTTCAAGCTGACAGATCACATTTCTGTCAACATTCTCTGTGGACAAAAGGTACTGTAATTAGAGCACAAGCAAGATAACTAGTATTGACACATAAGCAAGCATGCAAAGTAAAACATACTCAAGAATTTTATCGCAATCTCGCTGTCAATCAGCTCATTTCCACCAAGAACTTCACCAAGACCACCCCATTTGTGAACATTGTTTCCAGATGGACGGCAAAATGGAAGACTGTAATAGTTATAGGTTTCTTGTGGATTGTTATATGGGCCAACCTTGTTTACCCACAGGGTAACTTGCTCATCAGCTTGATACTGAAAAGGTGAAAGCAAAAACAATGACTCAGATTAGATAGATATATGATATGAACTCAGTATTGAATTTGATCCTATAGCTTGTTTGTTCACCAAACAGACAACCACTTGGATTCAGAGTATCAGATAAACGAGAATTTCCATCCAATAGCAAAACCTATTCATAAAGCCACGATTGCGAGAAACCCAAATGACAATGTAAAAAAATTCTTCCTAGAATTCCAACTAGACGAAAGCTCAATGATTATACCAATCCGAAAACAAACAGATCCAAGACCAAAAATTCAACCAAAACACCATGCAAAATCACAAGATCTGCAAACACATTACTCAATTCGAGCTGCATTAAGAAAAAACCGAAACGCAAGCACCAGAGATCCGACATCTAACCTTGTGATCTGAATCGGAGGCCAAAGCAGGTGTGATAACGTAAACAATCAGAAGCAACACAGCGAAGGTAACAGCGGTGGAGGACGACATCGCTAAAACTGGCGGACGATCAGATCTGAGAGAAGGAAGAAGACGGTGGTGACAATGCGTTAAACCAATGAACTAATCTCGATGATTTTGATTTCAATTAGGCAGAAATTGCATATTTGAGGATTGAATTTCAGCTCTCTCTCGTTTCTCAGCAGCGAGCGATCGAGAGAGCGAAAGACCAACGAAAGAGAAGAAGAGAGAGAGAGCACAGTGTTGAGATCTTCAGTGTGTATCGCTTTGTAGATATTTTGGGTAATTGAATAATGAAAAAGCTCAGAACTCGTTTTCGCTCAATTAATTGGGCCTGTAGAGGCCCATTAAAGATGTTGTCGGCTTGCTCCCATTAGAAATCGGATTAAGATCATCCTACCTTTTAAAAGTCAGATTTTGCACTTAATGATGTTTTTTTACTAAAGTAGGTTTGAATTCATCGTTGCCCCATTTTGAAAATATCTCTTTTCAAAAATGGTCATATTATCTTACTAGATACAAACACAAATACTAGGAAAGAGAAGATTTGCAAAATTAACCATTGATCATGACATGTTTAATTACAAAATAATAGAGATATACACTACAACAACCTAATCATTCTCAATACACGTTACTCTTAATTATACACCTTTATATTGAGACAGATACAGCATACACAATATCAGACCAATAGGATAGTACTATACACCTTGTTTTTTTTTTCTAACAAAAAGTCTTTAAATCCTATCTTATCCGCCGTGTGGAATAAACAAAAAAATGCGGAATGTGGATAAAATAGAAATCTTCTTATCCAGTGACACTTGAAACGTGAACGTATTACGTGGTATAGTTCTAAGAATATAATACAATTTACTATTTTTAGGAGAAGTTTTGTTAAGTAGAGATGTTTTAGTTACACAGAAACATGCTAATCTATATGGGTAAGGAGTCAATATCAATAATTTACGTAAGCAGTTCTTCAATTATGCACCGCTTCCAAGTTCCAATAATTTTCTTACGACCTTCAAAGATGTATGTAATCTTGTCTTTATAGAAAGTTCAAAAATAGACTTCAACCTACCATTAATATGGTCCGTTAGCAACAACTACAAGTCATACGACAGCGTTGGACTACTCATACTCGTACCCATACTCATAGCAACCTTTTAGACTTCTTTTTCTTTTCTCTATCAGAGTGTAAACATTTTTCTTTCCACTTGGTCTATTGATATTTTGAAAATATTTAAGATTCTAAATTCAAATCCACTAGAAACAAGTGATTTATGTTTTAAATGTGTTATTCTGAACGACTATTTTTAAATACAAGAGAAAATTAAGAATAAAAAATTCACAACTTTCACCGTTTACAAAATAAAAAATAAAAATTGTTTGTACTCAATTGTATAATTTGTTATTATTATTTGTATGAATTTTTTTATTACAACTCATAATATGCAACGACATATAAATATCCACAACTCATAGTTCAACCATACTATTTAAATTTGAAGATCGAGCTTGGTAATATATTAATGTTATATTAAAATTATATATGAGTTTCAAAAATTTGGCAGGTTATATACTATATGTTTTAATTTTTAACTATAAAATGGTGATTTATGTCTAGGCCCGTATTTTTTCTTTTAAAAAATTAAGTTATAGGCAAAACAAATATATAGACATTTTAAAAACAAAAATGAATTGTTGGTGTGTTTTGAATTTTTTTTTTTAAAACTAATATGAACCTTTAATAAACAAATAAAAAATATTATAGACCGTTAATTTACTATAAAATTTAATAAAAACTCACATAAATAAAAAAATACGAAATGTAGCCGAATTATTTGTTAGACCCTTTAGACTATGGACCTTTGCTCCTCTCACCATGAGTCAGAGCCGGCCCAATCTATATTTTTACAATCCAACTTCAATTTTTTTAAGTGACACGCTGCAAGTATAACCGTCAAATAACTGATTAACTAATATTAAGGCGCGAATGTAACTGTCAAGTAACTTATTCATATTACCGCGAATGTAATGGTCAAATAGCTTATACACTAATAATATAGCGCGAATGTAACCATCAAGTAGTTAATTCATATTGGCGCGAATGTAACCGTCATATAACTTATTCATTAATATTATATATAGCACGAATATAACCGTCAAATAATTTATTTATATTGGCGCGAATGTAACGGTCGAATATCGAATAATATACTACCATCTATATTATATTAGCAGGTAGAATTATGGTAAACCATATGTATGATATTTGATTTGATAACCCATAACCCATGAAATATGGTCATGGTAGAGAGTGCTGATGCAGACTAAAGTATTGTTAGTTTAATTACATGAACAAAGAAGGGTGTTGGTGACAAAAGAAATCGAAAAAAATGTGTGTTCCGTACAACGAGACTCTCGTATGAACAAGGCAAAAACATGGATGGATCGCATGGGAATTCGTGGGTCCCGCTTTCTTCTAAACTAAATTCTATATTAATTAAATAAATCGGAAAAATAAATAAAAGAGAAGAGGCATCATGAGAGCTTAGCCTGGGAGATTCTTCATTCTCATCATTTGCAGAAAAAATCAAAATTCACCCCCAAAAAAATAAAAAACAAAAATTCCAACAAAAAAAAGTCGATTCTTCGCTTTGCCTTGAATTCTCTCCAATCCCCAAATCTCACCTTCCATCTTTCTTCCTCTCTTTCCTTTTTTTCTTTACTGAATCGCGAGAGATCTCGGAATCTCATCGTTTGATTTTGGGATAATCTTTTGTCTCTGGTCTAGGATTCACAATTGACGTCGTTTTAAGCTACCAGGGCTTGAAATAGAGTTGAATCTTAAACGAGATTTTTTTTGGGTTTTGTGGTGTTGTTCTGTTTTTTTTTTTCTGTGTGTTTGGAAATTAGGGTTCTTTGAATATGGACAAGTACGAGCTTGTGAAAGATATTGGTGCTGGGAATTTTGGTGTTGCTAGGCTTATGAAGGTTAAAAACTCCAAGGAATATGTTGCTATGAAGTACATCGAGCGTGGCCCTAAGGTTCGTCTCTGAGATTACTTGTTTCTGTGTCTCATCTATTGCTTTGGTACTCTTTGGGATTTTTTCAGGAGCTTATCATCTCTCATTCCCAATAAATCTTGAGCTTACTGTGCTACTTATCTCATTGTTGTATTAGTTTCATCAGAAGATTGTGTATTCAGTATGCTTTTTTTTTCGTGTGTTTTGGGTATAGATTGATGAGAACGTGGCTAGAGAGATTATCAATCACAGATCACTTCGCCATCCGAATATTATCCGGTTCAAGGAGGTTAGTGAATTTCTTACTGCGTGATATTCGGTTGTGTTCTTGCTATAATGGGAAGGTTTTACTCATCTTCCATACTTGGGGGTTTCTGGCTTTTATCAGGTGGTGCTGACTCCAACCCATCTTGCCATTGCGATGGAATATGCTGCTGGTGGTGAACTTTTCGAGCGTATCTGCAGTGCTGGAAGATTTAGTGAGGATGAGGTGAGCTTGGCATTTGAAATTATGGCCTGCTTTTCCTAATATGGTCTATATGGTCTCTGGATATATCAGGAGAACTTGTGAAATTTTCTCTTATTTGTTATAGCACATCAAAGCATTGGGATATGTGTTGTAGCTGTTACATCATCTGTAATTACTGCTCCGATGATGAGATCCAGTTCTACTTTCTAATCCTTTTTGTTTTCTTCAGGCGAGATACTTCTTTCAGCAGCTTATATCGGGCGTTAGCTACTGCCATGCTATGGTAAGGCAGACAAATGACTTAAGCAAGATTACTACAAATGATGTTTGAAATCGTTTTGTCTATCAATCACGTGTTTACCTTTTCCGCATTTATTTGCAGCAAATATGCCACAGAGATCTGAAGCTCGAGAATACTCTCCTGGATGGAAGTCCTGCTCCTCGTCTGAAAATCTGTGATTTTGGTTATTCCAAGGTCTGTCACTATAAAACACATCCAAGTTCTGCCTTTGTCTATGAGATCCTCTTATGTTCTTCCCCTTTGTTGTAGAAGTATTCTCATGTGATTTGTCATTCTTCTTCTGTAGTCCTCTCTGCTGCACTCGAGGCCCAAATCAACTGTTGGCACTCCAGCTTATATTGCACCTGAGGTCCTTTCCCGGAGAGAATATGATGGCAAGGTAATCAGGCATCACAAACAATGCGAATGAACTTGCAAAAAACCAATGGGTTTCTAAGATTTGTATTTTTTTTTTTTGTTTTCCTCTTTCAGATGGCTGATGTCTGGTCTTGTGGTGTAACTCTCTATGTCATGCTGGTTGGAGCATACCCATTTGAAGACCAGGAAGACCCCAAAAACTTTAGGAAAACGATACAAGTAGGTTTCTTCTTTTGAGCTATGTGTCTGCATACCTTGTCTTTAGTATATGCCACTTCCTGTTGATCAATGTGTGATCATGTTATACAGAAAATCATGGCTGTCCAGTACAAGATCCCGGACTACGTCCATATCTCACAGGATTGCAAACATCTGCTCTCCCGTATATTTGTCGCCAACTCACTCAAGGTAATACATCAGTCACACGGAGCTAAATGTTTTCAAAAAAGTGGTTTTGTTTGACAACTCGAGCTACTTGCTGTTTTCGCAGAGAATAACCATTGCAGAAATCAAGAAACACCCGTGGTTCCTGAAGAACTTGCCAAGGGAACTCACAGAGACAGCTCAAGCTACATATTTCAGAAAAGAGAACCCAACCTTCTCCCTCC
The DNA here is from genome assembly GCA_900406245.1 of Odontarrhena argentea. Classification (NCBI taxonomy): domain Eukaryota; kingdom Viridiplantae; phylum Streptophyta; class Magnoliopsida; order Brassicales; family Brassicaceae; genus Odontarrhena; species Odontarrhena argentea. Next base: position 6,825 of record OVAF01000474.1, on the reverse strand, counting down.
AGACTGTCGAAGAGATCATGAAGATAGTTGATGAAGCAAAAACGCCACCTCCTGTTTCTAGATCCATTGGAGGTTTCGGCTGGGGAGAGAAGGGTGATGGAGAAGGGAAAGAGGGTGAGGAGGAGGTGGATGAAGAAGAGGAGGTGGAGGAAGAAGAGGACGAAGAAGATGTTTACGAAAAGACTGTAAAGGAAGTACATGCGAGTGGAGAAGTGAGAATAAGTTGAGTTTATGATTTTGTGTGTGCAAGAAAGAAGTTCTCGTCATTCTGTTGAAACTTGAAGTCTCTCCCTTCTTTTTTTGTGTCTTTTCCGTTTTCATTACTTTGTTTTTTGGGTTTTTGGTTTTGGAGATTTGTAAAATTTGCAGTATAAGAAGAACAGACAGAGAGGTTGATGATGAGTCCCTATGGTATGAACATCGTGACCTCGAATAAGTATTTTGTAAATTAATTTTTCATTTTTTGTGGAGAGTGTATTTGATTTTTTCTCTTATTCCTGATTTAATCTTCGTTTCATTTTGTTCATCAGAAGTGCCAAATTATAGTACAAAGTCAATTCTTCTTTATCGAATGGTTTATTCATTTCTGAGTTTGTTGAATTGTTTGATCTCTCTGTAAGTCACGAAATGGTTACATGGATTAATCACAATTTAAATACCTCAAATAAATAAATTGTAAATTGTAATGAATATAATTGAATCACTAAATACTTTGTAAATGTTGAAAAATACTTTAAACAAAAAATCAATCTTAAAATGTTCAAATTTAAAAACGATATTTTTTCTTTCGGCGTTTGCAAATTGCGAAATGAGAGGGAAGCTATCCCGCCATTAACTGCATAATCATTTACGGCCTTAAGCTCAGTCGCCGACGACCCTTTTTCTCCTCCGCTTTTTCTCGCCGACTTTCTTCGCCGGGGTGAACACGGAGCCTCCTAAGAAGCAAAAGATTCCACCGGTTCCTAAATGTATGTCCTTGTCTTTCACATTCGCAGTCATTTCTAGGGTTTTCTTTAATCGTTCTTTGTCATACTCTCTTCGGCCTGCGAATTTGACCATTTCTGTGTAGTTTCGATTAGGGCTTTGTTGTCTGTGGGTAAAAGAGGGAGCTTTTGAGTCAATTCATTTCAATTCCATTTCTTTGGAGGATTTTGCTGTTTTTCCAAGTGCTGAAGTTTGTGGGCAAGAACCAGTCGATTCGTGTGTATCATAGTAGTTGTGTTTAACATAACTTTCCCAATTGAAATTTGGCAGATTTATGTAAAATTGTGTGTATATAGTTAGTGATAATATGCAGATCTTGTTGCATTATCATCAGCACCCACTAATCTGAATGCAATTTTATTTCTGTGTGCATTATGAAGTGACGAAATTGTGGTGTCAAGGGAAGAGAAAATTACTGGAGCCTCTTCATAGCATTTTAAGTCTATGATTACTTCAAATCAAATGAGGCAAGAACGATTTTTTCCTTGTACTCTCTGGTTTATTCCGAAATTTCTTTTGGCTGTTTCTTGTTTTTGCTTGCTCTCCGTAACTTAACTGTTTAATTGCAGTAGGGCTCATCTCCCTGAAGTTCAGAAACCAAGAGTTCCACAAACTAATTGGTCAGAACATGCAAAGGCACTCGCGGGTCCATCGTCTGTGACTAAGTCTCTGAGCTCCAATTTTCTGTACGCTCTAGAACGTCAAAAGCCTATAAGAAATAGAGATATGGCTGCAAGGTACTATGCCATGTGTTCATCATCCGAGAACAATCATCTTCTTCTGTCCGCTTTCTTCTTGATTGTCTTTTACATTGGCCTAGTACTATCTGCTTTTGAATTCGTTGAAGTAGAACCACTGAAGGTTAACTTAACTATTAAACAAATTCAGTGATCTCAAGGATAGCTTTCCACCACATTTTAGTATCTAGCTTTTAAGCATCACTTGTATCTCTTTACCAATGCGTGTTTTGTTTTCTTATTAGTAACTCTGATGTCTCTACTAAGAATATGTCGGTTATGGAAATTCTTGTGAGGTTTTAATAGTCATCTTCATGAATCTGTTTACAACTGAGTGATTTACAGTTATTTTACATGCTTTGTTCTTTCTCTCTCTAGGTCAATTGCATTTCCCAGTGTGAATGTGCATACTTTGGCGCAGCCGCAAATTGCAAAGGTACTATTCTTGAAGGGAAATCATTGTGGTAATTATAAGTTTTAACTGAGGTGTTGCCCTCATCACGAGGAGGTTCTTAATTAGATTTTTTTTTTTTTTTTCCTTTTCATTTCTTTAATATCATTGTAGTGCCTACCTAAGACTTGGCGTGCTCATTGGGCATATATGTTTAGTTATAAGTATCCTCTGTTGGCAGGCTTGGCGTGCTCTTTCAAGTCTCTCAATAAATAGAGCCTACCTAAGACCCGGCGTTACTCCCCCGGTTGATGATGGTGGCACCAATGGCTCGTACTCTGCAAGAGAGAGATCCACTGTGAAAGTTGCATCTAGCACTGATGGTTCTTTTCATCCGAACAGTCGACAAAACACAACTCGTATGAGTGTTTCTGCAACTGGAAAATACATTCACAGTTTCCCTCCCTCTGTGCCGGGTGATGAGAAAATAATTGCTGAAAAGTTTTCTCGAGTAGGTGATAAGGTCAGGGAATCAGAAACCACTTGCGCACATTCAGATGATATGGGTAAAATATATAGGAATTCTACATTCCCAGCTGAGCAGTTGGGATCTGGAGAAGCATGTCTTGACGAGATGGATGATGATGACATACTTGAGGTAATGTCATTGGTGAAAAAAGCACCTTGTTTTCCTTGTGTAGTATACCAGCTAGTTTTTGTCATTGGTAAATATAGCATATTTCCATGACAGCAAAGAGTAAAACTACTTGAAGCTTACCTTATAATTTTAATAGATGCTTATGCAGAATAAGGGTTTGTGGTGAAAATACATTAACTCAAGCATGTTAACACTTTGTGGTGCAGAATATCGATGTCGACCAAATTGTGATGGAACACTACCAATCAACAAGTACTCCTCAACCATCAGTATCTAGTTTTCCATCGAGATCTCCATCTGTGGATATAGGTGCCTCCAGAAGAGAAGAAGAGTGTTGTCTGCCTCCTGAATTATGTTCCAACTGTAGTCATGGAATAAAGGTATGGCTAGTGTTTTTCTCTTCTTCTTTTTTTTTTGCTTCAATAGTTTGAAACCAATTTGTTTTCTCATTTTGTTTGATGTTGGTAACTTTCAGCTAGGACTATGTCCAGAAGCTTCAACCCATGTGGAACAAATGAAGGACATGTTGCTTGCAATATCAAATGAACTCCTTGACGATGGTCCTGATCTGAGTCCTGATCGTGTTGAACAGCTTCGTCAAGAGAGGTAGAAACGCCTTTTTCTGTAAGAGATTAGGGTTAAAGAAACAATAGACAATGCATTTGTTTCTAGAGACCGAGTATTTAAGGGTATCACAACTGTCAGTATGCTATGCCTTGACTTTTGGTCAGTTTCTAATGTATTACTACTTGTATTGTTGCTAGGTTACAGCTGAAGAAGCAAATTCAGCAGCTGGAGAACCATATCCGGGATAAAGATAGGAAAAAATCTCAGTTTTTGTCATCTACAACTACTCGTACTTCCCAGTATGAAACACCTAAATCGACAAATTATAAAATGGATCATCCACATGCTGAATTTCAAGTCCATTCTAGTGAGCAAGGTGGATATGCATGTGATAGCTGGAACATGCCAAGAGATTCTTCATTTTCTGCAGACAGGTATGGTCTTTCGTCTGCTCCTGTTGAGAGGGAACAATATGTTCCGAAGAATATTGACGTGACCTACACAGAAGGTTCAAACGACAAAACGTGGAGCCGTCATGATTTTCCTTGGACCAAAAAGTTGGAGGTAATATAGCTGAGCGTCTATTTTCTTTGTTCATTGACATTCCGGATGCTCATGTGTTTCTTTGCAATGTTCAGGTTAGTAACAAAAAAGTGTTTGGGAATCACTCGTTTCGACCTAACCAGAGAGAAATCATCAATGCTACAATGAGTGGTTCTGATGTTTTCGTTTTGATGCCAACTGGAGGAGGGAAGAGTTTGACGTATCAGGTCACTATACTTAAGCCATTACTTTTTTTTCTTTATTATACTTTCGATTCTTCAGTCTACTTCTTGTTTTTCACTGAGATATCTGTTTACATCTGTTTACACAGAAGAGATGAAAGTTTCACGCTGTGTTCCCCAAAAAGTTTTCTAACAACTTTCTTCTGCAGCTCCCTGCTCTGATCTGTGGAGGAATAACATTGGTCATTTCTCCACTTGTATCACTCATTCAGGACCAGATAATGAACCTATTGCAGGTGAACACTGCAGCAACCCCCTGAAATCCTTTTTGTATCTTCTGTTTCATTTATAATTTATTCTCATACAAGATTCTCTCCGTTTCATACTTCTATTTCTGGATCATGGTTACAGGCGAATATACTCGCTGCTTCCCTTAGTGCGGGCATGGAATGGGCTGAACAACTGAAGATCCTTCAGGAGCTTAGCTCCGAGCATTCTAAGTACAAATTACTATATGTCACGCCCGAAAAAGTGGCACAGTGAGTTGTTATGTTTGAAAATCTAAAAACTCCTTTTTTCAGTTTATGTATTTATTTTGTTGTTTCGTCTTTGACTACCTTTGGGTAGGATATGTTATCGCCTATGAAATATGCAATACTACCTGAGATTTCATATAAGTATACAATTGATGCAAAGCTCACTACACTGAAAGTTATTACTGGTAAAACGTAGCTAAGAAGTAAATCTTTTTTTACTGCAGAAGCGATTCTCTTTTGAGGCATCTAGAAAACTTAAATTCCCGTGGTTTGCTTTCTCGGTTTGTTATTGATGAAGCTCACTGTGTAAGCCAATGGGGGCATGACTTTCGACCGGACTACCAGGTTAGCCATCAAAAGCTTTAAACAAGACTCTTATCTTACTTTCTGGAGAAGCATGATCATCCTTTTTAACCTAATAAAAATTGTGGAATGTGCAGAGTCTTGGTATTCTAAAGCAGAAGTTCCCCAACATTCCTGTGTTAGCTTTGACAGCTACCGCAACAGCCAGTGTGAAAGAAGATGTTGTGCAAGCCCTTGGCCTTGTTAACTGTGTTGTGTTCCGACAAAGTTTTAATCGCCCAAATCTATGGTAAAGGTTAAACTTCCTAAAATTATTATGTTTTCCAGGATGGTACTTACCAAGAAGTTTGCAGGTATTCCGTTGTTCCCAAGACAAAAAAGTGCCTAGAAGATATTGATAAGTTTATAAAGGACAACCACTTTGATGAATGTGGAATTATATATTGTCTTTCAAGAATGGACTGCGAGAAAGTCGCTGAAAAGTTGAAGGTAAGGCATTTGTGCATCTAAGTTTTATCAAGTCGTGTGCATACCACATATTTCATGTTTAAATGTGGAATTCGATACTATTTCAGGAGTTTGGTCATAAAGCAGCATTCTATCATGGCAGTATGGATCCAGCTGATCGTGCCTTTGTACAGAAACAATGGAGCAAGGACGAAATCAGTATAATATGTGCCACTGTGGCATTTGGAATGGGTAATGGTTTTGATAATGTTGCTTAAATGATTGAATGTTGCTGCCCGTTAATATTGCATATTCCAGGAATCAACAAGCCTGATGTCCGCTTCGTTATCCATCACTCGCTCCCGAAGTCTATAGAAGGGTATCATCAGGTATCAAATAATGCAACCAAATCATTAAAATCTGATTAATTGACTGCACATAAAGCTAGATAGTAGTATTCTTACACAAACTCACATAAGCTATTTTAAAAAAATGTAAGGAATGCGGTCGTGCAGGCAGGGACGGCCTGCGGGCATCTTGTGTTTTGTATTACGGTTATGGTGATTATGTAAGTTGCATATAAACTAAGATATTATAGTCTTTTCTGTTTCCTATCCACTATGTTTGTTTGGAACAATGAACTTCTTTCATCTTTTCCGCTGTTGGTCATATTTAAGAATGCACTGTTATTTCAGATACGAATTAAGCATATGATTAGCCAAGGAGGAGTTGACCAAAGCCCCATGGCAACAGGGTATAATCGTGTAGCAAATTCTGGGAGGTTACTTGAAACAAATACTGAAAACCTACTCCGCATGGTACTTAACGTGAAGATTCCTATTTTCTCTTTTGAAGTTATACTTGCTGAGAGCCGGAGATGTTTTTCGAAATTTTATTGCTTCAGGTTAGTTACTGCGAAAATGAGGTGGACTGCCGACGTTTCCTACAACTCGTGCATTTTGGGGAAAAGTTTGATTCCACAAACTGCAAAAGTACGTGTGATAATTGTTGCAGTAGTCAGAGTTTGATTGACAAAGATGTCACCTTGATCACAAGGCAACTGGTAAAGTAATCGTCCAGAGTTCACTATTTATATCATTTGTTAGATGTGTTGTAATCAGTAACACTTCATTATCTTCTGCGCCATGCACAGGTTGAACTGGTGAAGCAAACAGGTGAAAGGTTTTCCTCAGCTCATATTCTTGAAGTCTACAGAGGTTCATTAAACCAAATGGTATGCAAAAATTATAACAATCCCCATTTCTTTTAAGATTTAAACGATAACACAATGATTCTGTCTACGTAATGGACTTGGAAAGGAATTTAATAATCATTAAACCAATTAGCTGAGTTATATTAAAAACGTCTGATTCCATAAACCAATAACAGTGGAGTTCATTAAGAATGTCCGAATTCATAATCCAATAACAGAGGAATCTACAAGTTGTAAACCCCTTTGGTAAACCCCATTCCCCCC
>OVAF01000473.1:0-39552 GCA_900406245.1 Odontarrhena argentea | reverse complement strand
CGCAGTCTTCCAATCACTTGTGAAGAATGAAGACCTTGAGCTTAATTGGCAAGAGAAGGAAACAAAGGCTGATTCTCCCTTGAAGAAATCATCAGAAAGGTACATCTCATGCACTCTCCTGTAAACTTGGATTCAACCAGATTATTCAGTTACAAAAAAATAATAATAATAAGGTTGAATCCAAGGTAAAATAATTGCATGAGAATGTACAGTGCCAAATACCAGGGGAGTTTCAGGGGACAAAACGAGGAGGTTTGGTGCAATTACCAGGAGTTCGAATGATGCTCATGTGACTTAAGATCCACACAAAGATCTAAGTCTGGGGGAGGAGCAACCATTATTATGAAGAAAGTGATTGGAAGCTGTGCCATCAAGTGGTCCGATCGCTCTTGTGATTTTGCATAATAACCTGCATTTTCTCTTGAAGAATGGTAACCCCTAAACACTTTGAGTTCCACCACTTAAATTAGCCTCCCATACATTACACACCTAGCGTCGTTTACCTTGGATAATATCTCTGATAAGAAAGCCCACGCCGTAAACTAAAGAATGTAGAGGGTGAGATATTGGTTTGTTAGGATTTTTGTAGATTGGGACTTGTTGGATTAGTTGGGAGAGTCTTGGTGGAAGTATGGAGCGAGAGCCTAGGGGTGGGTTTGTTCAAGCGGTTGCAATAGCCACGATTCCGGGTGTAAAGTCAAGTAATTCTATTCCTAACTTTTCAAACCTCTTCCACTTACTTAGCTTTTGCTTGGGGCCAAACAAGGGTTAAGTCTAGGGGAGTTGATATATTGTGGTTTTTATCGGTTTTCAATCCACAATATCATTCGTTTTATCGAGTCTTGATTACGTTTTAGAGTCCAAATGAGTCATTACAGGTATTTTCATGCGATGGGAGTTTTTTGTGACTTGTGGAAGCTTTTGGAGTCAAAAGGAGCTGAAACGTTTCATCACAAGTCAGAACGATCGATCCAATATTGCACTGATCGATCCAATTTAACGATTTATCTGAGATCGACTTGGCAAGCTCAGATCGATCGATCTAAGCCTGGATCGATCGATCCCGTTCGAAGAATGATCGATCCATGGTCTGCGAGCAAACAAGAAGTTTTCCTTATTTTACGAGATTGGTCCCTGAAGTTTTCCCAAGTTTACCTTTTTGGCCTAGAACATGTTTACCTGTATATATAGAGTTTTTCAGCCATTGTTTAGGCTATCTATTCTTTTCCTGTTGATTTTGAGCAAGAGCATTAGGGCGACGATTCTGAACATTTTCTGTATCTTACTCTATCTTCTCTTTAATGCATTATTCAGTTATTGATGTGTTCTTATTGCTGTGTTTTTTTAAATTTAAAAAAAATCTCTTTTAAATTTAAAATTTAAAATTTCTCAATCTAAGGATAAATAGATCTTAATTAATATGGGTTTACAGGGTTATACCATAGATTTTAAACTCAATCAACAATAAGTTGGAAAGCCATGTTTCTTATTGTAGTGAAACTTTCTTACAAACATAGCGTTGGCTCTTAATTCAAATTCATCACGTGGACTATTTCTCCAATGAATATGCAAGTTTACGTCGTTACACATCTTAATATATGTCCAAGAATAGCTAAGTGGCTCAATTCCTCAACGTTTTAAGAATTCTTTGGTTACTACTTTTAACGAGCTTTTCATACATGACAAAAAAATCATTTTGATTACATCCCAACATATTTTGTCAATGCTACCAACTTAAAAGCATTGGATATTAACAGCAACAAGTTGGCGGAAGAAGTCCCTACTTATTTGCATAGATTTAAAATTTGTCTATTTGAGAAGCAATGAAATGAAGGACGAGTCCTCCTCTTAATTTGTTGGATTCCCTACCATTTTTAAACATCTTTTTCATTCGTTAGTCCATAAATCTTATTGTAAATTCTTTGACCGAAAAAGTTCTACATATATAATTAAAACTTTGTCGTGTGGGCTGATTTATGTAAAAAATAATGTTATTATTTAAATGGTTTAAAGAACATAAAATTTCGTAGCCTGAACTATTTGTTTAGTGAAACAACCCCTCCACTAACATCTGTTAATAACAAAACTCCTAACTATTTATTTCAGGAAACAATTTGATGAGGACACCAACATTGATCCCGCACTGATGTTATCTGAAAGGACCGTGTATCACAACTCTTGAACTAATATCAGTTAGTGAAAAAGTAATTCAACTATTTATTTAGTGTAAGAAAACCAACGAGACGTCCCGGCAAATAACGAGAACCATAAGTTGTTCAAATAAAGAAAACAACATGAGGTTTATTTTGCCTTCACCGTTTTTATCACAATAATCTAAGTAAAAAATTATTCACAATATCAAATACCAATTATTTATGCACCGGTTTCTCCTACACATTTTGGAATTCTTTCAAGCTTAATAAGTTTTTTAAAAAAAAACTTAAAAATAAAATGTAATTAAAAACGTAATCAGCTATGTTTAAAGAATTGTAATTAAGAACATAATCAGTTTGTGTTTAAATAATTGTGATTAAAACAGTCTAGGAGAAATCAGTGTTTAAATCATTGGTATTTTATATTGTGATGTGTAACGGTTTGTGACAAGATGGCAGGTTGGAGATCTGTATCTATTGAAAGTTTACGCGATGGAGGAGGAAGATAAATTCGGTAACGTTGAGGCTTAGGAGAAGAGAAACGGCTCTGATCCGTATCGATTTATGTTTTTGGATAGTTTCTTCTCCTATTTGGACTTCAGACGATGTGTAACTGGGCTTTAACATGAAGTAATGAAGCTAAAATTTATCTAGAGAGCCCAAGGCAAATCGTAGAGAAAAGTGGGAGAGATTTTTTTTTTTTTATAATACTTTATTCTATTGAATCTAATTTGAACTATATTATATCATAGAACAAGTATAAGTATGACAGTTAAATGAGAAACTAATGAGTTTTTTGCATCAGAATTTAAGAAAAACACATTAGTAATTCAAACAAATCTATGTTTCGTTCTAAGGTAAAAATTAGACGTTTCCGTACCTACAATAACAGACGGACATCTTATTACTTTTACAATAACACAAGAATAACTCTCAAAATTTACATCGAATACTTTTTCTTCAATTACCTTTATCATAATTTAGATAGATCTTTTCAAAAAATGAGAGAGATTGGTTACGGAAAAAAGATCATCTTACTATGCCACGTAGCAATCGCTTCTGAAACTACTTAGGTGGGAAACCCTTGATATTTGTCGGACTATATGAATCCACTAGCTAATCATATAAGCCAAACATGGGCTTGAATTGGGCATATCATTTGAGAAACCATGGACTTCTAAAGTTACAATATATTTTATCGAAACAAAACCAATTCCACCAGTATTTCATTTCTTATATCGCATAAATGTTAACGGACGAACAATTTGGTAAACCAGCATCAGATGATGAAATAAATAACAAAAACTGGAACAAGGTTTCTTACAATGAAAGATTTGGTATTCCTCGTATATATATATGAGTATACATGCATATATTTAGGTATATGTATGTACATGCACATATACACCAACTGGAATTGGAACCTTGGTTACAACAAATAATCAAATGAAGAGAGAGAGGATCATACACACTGTTTCTTTTTATTCTATCTGTAAAATTGGTAACAAAATCTCAAAATCAATATAGAGAGTTATAAGTACAACAAGTAGCAATGATGGAGCCAATGCAGATGACAAGTGATGGTAGAAGAGTTGCATTTAAGAGATGGCCTCTTCCCAAGTATCCTCCCAATGTTATGGTTGCATCTGCCACAACTCTCGCCAATGTTCCAGCTTCTGTCGAGAGGAGTCCTCCGTTGTAAGTTCCTTTCGATAGCCTCGATGACATCACACGCGATAACAACGAAAGATTCACACCTAGAAGGAGGAAAAAAAAAAAAAAAAATCAGTTAGAAAACAGTTGGTCTTTAGACCCCAAGAAAAAGAGTTCCGTTAAGTTATACCTTCGAGTACTTCAGCAGCAACAAACATAACCAGACCAGAGACTACATATTGCGGTACAGTGTATGGAACAAACAAGTTGAAACTAAAGAGTATCCCGACGAAGACGATGATCTCAGATGTCAAAAGGATTTGCCTGCAATAGAAAGACAGTCACAAGTTAGTCGCTGGAAGCAAGAAAAAGCCATCAAAGTTTTGAATTATATGTGGAAGATATTCTAACTTTAAATAGATACAGCCATCAGAGGCATGAAAACACGTTAAAAATTCATGTAAAATAAACCTAAGCAAAGCTGAGATTGAAGAAAGACCAAAGCTTTTGATCACAGAAGATCGAAGAAGTTTCAGATTAGCTGAGAAATGTTTCAAATTTTATGTCTTCAGCCAACATTCAAAACCAGCATATGTTCAGATAATTTGTGAATGATTCAGGCTTTATTTGGAGTTGATAACCAGAAGCAGCAAAAACATTAAAGTTTCAGATAAGATGCAAAAGGTTTCGAGTAAGAGGCATGGAGTTTGAAGTTTCAAATTTCAAGCTTTTTGCGGATTCAGTCACCAGAAGTTCAAAAAGGATCAAGCTTTTAGATCAGGTTATAATATTTTTGGTTTAGTTTAAGCTCGGGTTAGAACATTACCTGTCTTCAAACATATTACTGATGTAACTTCCAACAATAATGTTGACTGGTAGCACCGTGAGGCCAAGGGACGCCAGGAAGATGGCAACGGAGCTTGTTGACCATTTAAAGTAGTATGAAGTGACGACACTAGATTCTGACAGTAATATCTCCATCGCGTACTTGAGCATGAAGTAGATCAAAAGTTGAACCTAAGACCAAAACCAAGATTGAGTGAGATGAACGTCATAATATTACATGAATTTACTGGACGCGAATCAAGCCCATCAAAGTACGTATTGTTTCAAATGTTCACGAATTCTTATGATAATACCTTAACAGATGGAGTAAGAAGCCGGTATGCTGATCTGAAAGAATTTGCTGGTCCGCGAGTATCTTCTAGAGATTCTTCACTTTCATCGCATTCTTCAACATCTTCCGACTTAATTCCTGTAATCAGCAAGGGCTTTCGAAGACCTTCCTCAACTCTGCTGTTTTCTTCTCTATCTGTCGCTGCATCATTTAAGAATCCAACTGAGAGTCGTTAATAATTGTTTCAATCAGAAATGAAGTGTTCATTCAATATAAACCACAAAAAGCAGATTACATGAGGTTGATTCCTCTGGTTTGGGTCTCTCTTCTTCCTCTGTGTCACGCAACGGCTCTTTGAATGAAATGCATAGCCATACCAAATAGAATAGCCAAGCTACAGCCATAACCCACCCAGGCAGAGTAGACTGGTTAAACGTAAACTTGTAGATCTTGAATTTGATTTGGAGTAAACCAGCAAGCGCAGGACCACAAGCCATTCCAAGAGCACTAGCACTCACAAAACCTGCTGATGCCTGCATGCGGATTCTCAAAGGTACGCAATCACTGATATATCTCCGGTTCACAGCTCTTGCTGATCCCAACCTACAAATATAAAAGGATATCATAAGTTGAAGGTAAGGTTTCCAAACGATTTAGGGGAAAACAATTGAACTGTTAACTTACCCACAACAGAGACGGCCGAGTAAGAGAAGTGCGATGGAATTGGCATCATAAGCCAAGGCATACATTAAGTTTCCGATAAAGAGCGCGATGCTGCTAAACACAAGAGGTTTGAAGTAAGATCTGTTGGACCAAGCACTGAAATAAACCGATGAGAATACTTGAGCCACAGCCATAGATCCAATGACAACACCGCAAACCGTTGCTGCAGCTCCAAGGCTCATGGAATAGTCATCTGCTGTAGGGACGATGATATATGTGTTGACCATGTACAAAAATGTGTTTCCTAAATTTAGGAGTAACGAATTAAAATGGTAAGCCCGTTCATCGATGGTATCCTCTGAAGGAGTCTGCAAGTCATCCTGCATGATAAGAGCATGCTGTGCCAAGAAGTTGAGGAAATTTGTCGAGTGGGTTAACTTGTCCACCGCGGTTTTTAGTGACTCAACCACAGGATCCTACAGAGTTTAAGTAAATGATTAGGATTTACGACAGTAAAACATGAGGATTTTAATTTCATATATCTGAAATGTAGTACCTGAAGCGGAAGAACGGGTTGGTCATAAATTGAATAAAAGCTTCCTTCATTTTCTTGAAGCTCGTGCAGATTACGGGAAATTGCTCCAACAACAGCTCCTACACCCTATAAATTCCATACATGGAACATTCAAGACCAAACAAAAGAGCTTGTAGATGAAACAAATGAGAGTGATAGGAAACTTTTATTTACCACATGCTTAAACACTTGTTGAAGCTGTGAGTAAGGATGATTAGCACGGGTTTTCACGTAATAGTCGGCAAATCTATAGCCAAACCGTTTGTCAAATTTCTTGAGTATCTTACGCAGACCAATGGCGTTCAACTCAACGAATACAAGAAGCTGTAGAAGATCTCGTCCAACATCTCTATATGATTCGCGTAGCTCAACAATTCTTGATATGTCGGGCTGCTCAAGTATAGCATCATGTGTTTCCCTCAGAATAGCTAATCGCCCTGCAAGCAACCCTTGTTGTTCCAACATGAAAAGGACAGTTTTCTCAATCTGCAGAATAATGAATAACTTTCAGTATCTCAAACAGTTCAACATTATAAAAGGAGTTCCATCTGATCAACAGAATGGTTAACTACGTTTTTATTTATCTAATAAACAGAAACAAGGATAAATACAGGATTGGGAAATTGCTTCTATGCAGCCATATTGATACACAAATAATAACGGTTCATCAAGCGTAGTCCTCAAACAAAATCATTTTGACAACTGCCTATACATACCTGAGTATCCAGCATCCTTGAGAAATCTTTGAGAACATGGCGAGGATGTTGAGATCCACCTTGTATTTGTTCAGCATATTGCTTCACTTTCTTCTTCATCAACTTATAATTGATGTAATAACTACAAGGAAGACATCAAAATTCCTTAGCAACCAAATCAGATGATCAGAAGATATATCAAATTTTAAGATGTGACATATCCGAGATTTTGTAAGCAATAGAAATGTGTACCCTCTCCATTCTTCGATTTGTTTCCGCTGCAGATATTTCCCAAAAGCCACCATCTTTTTATGGCATACAGCAGAGAGCAAGCTTTTGATAAGAGCCTGAGAAGAATGTAGAAATTTGAACACCTTGATATCACTTATATAAAGATTTTGCCTTTGGTCAACTTGATGAAGCAAACAGAGAATGGGTTTGTGGCATACCGAGAAAGAATTTAATACAAATACATAATAATATTATCCAAAGTCAAACGCATATTAAATCCGAAAATGGAAAGGAGAGAAAGAATATTTCCAAGAACGTTATGAAAAATTCAAAGCTTCACGAGACTTAAAGTTAGATTAAGATTTCATCAATCAAACCACAAAAAGCCTAACCCAGTGGAGCTAAACTACATCTCATAATACTCAATCTTTACATTATGCATAAAGAATTTGACATTTTACCGCAGTACAGAGTCTGTAACAAAGAGAGCTACATAAATAGGTTCTATTAAACGTAACCACAAAGAAGATTAAAGGAATTTACGCCAAACCTCGTTTTAGGAAATGAAAGAAAGAGTCAAGGAAAAAGAACAATTCGACTCAAGCACGAAGAGATCAACGAGCATCTAAAAGGAACAAAACCTCAAAGTGGGTTGTGTAATTGCTGAGAATTCTGATTAGTGCTCAAGCACAATATTTATTACAACCATAGAAGATTTCCAAATAACACTTTTTTAATACATAGGTAAGCAAGTCAGCGACTAAAAGGCTGGCTATCTCCTCAAGCCATGTGCTAAGAATGATAAGATCATGCAGAAAACACTGAAGAGAATTAAATGCCAAATCAAATCAAATCACAACGTGAAGAAACAATCAAAATTCCAACTTATTTATACTTTACAAATCCCACACACACAAAAAAAGAAAGATCAGCTCATACAAACTCAAAAGCTCACGCATTTGGACTCACCCAAGATCCTTTTTACTAACAAATAAGCCAAAGCAGAGATCTTGGTTTACCTGGTATCTATCCTCCTTCTTTTGGTTTCTTCTCCAGTACAAAAGCTGGTGCTTCAGCTGAGATCTTATACAGATCAAATTCTCTGGAAATAGATTATAATATACACCACAAAGGGATCAGAACACACAAGCTTAGCATGAAGGAGGCCTACTCACACATAAAATAATTTTTAAAAAAATTGGTAATAGTTAGATCTTAGTGGTGTCAATTATAAATGAATTTATAAAGTAGCCAACTTGCTCTAGTAGGCACACACACAAAACAATAGTTTTGGCCTGTTGAGCAAAAATTCTACACCTAGCTAAAGCAAACATATGAAAAACGCCAAAACAAAACAAAGCTTTCAACTTTTTGTGACATGGACACCCATCAAACCAAAGAGCAACGAGATCAATTACCTCAATGGAGAAACTCGATTGCCAAAAGGACCTCAATGTTTGTATTTGATTTAGATGACCATCAACGGAAAGAGACCTGAAAAAGAAACAAACTTGCATCAAAAGATGATTCCTTTATGATTTAAAATCAAATACAAGAGATGGGTTTTCGATTTTGTCAATCACAAACCCAGATTTCTTGTAAAGACCCAAAAATTAGGCGACGAAATCGGTGAAGATAAGAACAAGAGATTAGCAAGTTGGTTAGTGTAGGACTCAAATTGTTGAAGCTGGAACGTAGAATCTTATAAAAGGAAGAATGTCATCTGTTTCGCATTAACTAGGGGACCCAATCATTGAAGGAAAGAGAGATTTACGAAATTGTGGCTGCCTGAGAGTACCTAACTGGAACATTCGTATTAAAACTGGGGTTTTACGTAATTATGCGAAACTTTCCGCCTTAATATTAAAGGTGTGCATTTCTGGCAAGGAGGCGGTGATATTAACGTGTGTGTATTAAAAAAAGTATTAATCGATTTTTATTAGTCTGGTAATATTTTGAACTAATCTCATTTTTAATCATAAACATAAGATTTTGATGTTGAAATTTTATGACGGTTTGGGTTCTTCAATTTCGACCACAAAACCAAATATTATTAAAAAAAATCATATTTTTTATTATTTTTTTATTTTGACATCCATATTTTATATTATTATAGTTATTTTTTCTAAAAATAATTTAATAGTTTTAATATTTGCTAATTTCTATGGAGTTCAAGCAGAGAATGTTTGTCTTAATGGTCGAGATATTAATTGGGAAGAGTCAAATTTCAATCTCTTTTTACAATATTCGTGACGCAGAGCATATTATTATTCAGTAAGTAGTGTGGTGTAAACGAATCTTGTTTTTGAGTTAACACTTGTAAGATGTTATCCCCCGTGAGTACTAATTGTCAACCAAGTCCTACATTCATACTCTCTGCTCTCCACGCGACATCAACCTGGATGATTGTGTCATTGCTTGTTGTGAAGGGTTAAACGGTAGAGTATTGGTGGTAACGGTTGACTTATGTTGTGTGCTAAACCACTATTTCTCTTATGTGATTGCTTTATTAACAGGGTCATCAGCTGTGAAGATGTGTTCAGTAAAGATTAGGTTGTTGTGGCTGGTCCACAGATTACAAACGAGCCAAGGTGCTAGAGGGCCATCTATAATTCTCGTAAGAGGTAGACAAGCATTTTTGTGAAGAGATTTTCAAAATCTATCACTCTTCTCACATCCAAAGGATGAGTAAGCGGTACCAAACTTCATACTCTTTGATCGATTTCACAGTGGAAAAGGAGATGAGTAATAGATTCGGGTTCGACGCAACGTTTACGAGTTGTCTCAATGGGGTTTTCTTTTTAGTGTTTCTCCTACGGGCTACGGGTAACACACTGTTTCCAATCTTCAAGAGGAAAATCTTGAGTTGTGGGCTTGTGTCAACGCTCCACACTTTAGACATCCCATTTAATCATGACCTATTCTGCTTTGGTTCCTCTAATTCGGTTTGCGCACGGGCTTCAAAGTAGTCGGTATTTGTAGTGTATGATCATGTTGCTTCCCTCAGCCAAATCTGTCTATCTAGGGCTTTATGCAGAGAATAGCCCTGTCGTGGGTATGAAGTAACTCACGGATCTCTACTTGGTTCCACTCGGTGGTGTTTGGTACGTAGAAATAGATCCGCAACACTAGCTTCTTGTGTAGCTACAGTGGCTCACCCAATTGGTCTTTGTGGTTCTTTTGTACATAACCATGCTTGGTCCCAAGTGTTGACGAAAACATCATTCCTTGTCACCTAACCCAATTGTTGTGATAAGAGATCTTGGCCAAGTAGAATACCTCTACATCGGTGTGAATCATTTGTTTTCGGAACGCAAATCATAAAAAGATCAATGGCAGCAATATTTTTTTCCAAGTAAGATATGAGCCAACAAGCTATTCGATTGTTCAAGGATTCTCCATCCTAGCTTAGCAAGCATGGCATCATTAAAACATTGGATCATGTGTCCCAAAAACCGAGTCAACCATCTTGTTATAATTAGCAGGTTTATTTATTACATGCAATCCATGCCATTTCTTTCTTCTCGGTTTAACATCCCACCAAAATCGAATGAGGAGAGTGCGCTTGCAGATGTCCCAAAAACCTAGTCCTCCATCTTGTTTTGAGCATATTTATTTATTCCATGCAACCCATGCTATTTTTTTTCTTGTCGGTTTAACATCTTACCAAAATCGAATAAGGAGAGATTGTGTGCACTTACAAAGGGATAGGGAGCTTGAAGCATGACATATCATCATTAAAATGACTTTGGACTTTAAACTTGACAAATCAAATCTACACAGGCTTATTACACTTAAGTGACTTTGCTAATAATTGATAATTAAATGATAAAGAAACGTGAAATGGGAAATTAATATAACAAGACATGTTTAAGAAAATCAGGTTGATGATAAAATTTCTTACAAAATTAGTAATTAATATTAATGGATAAAGGTTAAATACTAATGGATAAAGGTTAATTTTGAGATGTGAGTTATTTGGATAAGTATATGAGAATTTCATATATTTTGGAAAATTTTGAAATTTTATCCGTAATTTTAGTATTTAGGATTGTTTTTTATGCTTAAAAATTTTAAATATTCATATGAATAAATTAGTTATTTTTTCGTGTTCTCGTATCCACTAAAATAAATCATATATTCAAATGTATAATCTTAAGAAAGGGTATGAATGAAAAAATTATGATGCATGTGGTTTAATTCCCAAAAAAATGATTTATCTAGATTCAAAATATAACATTACAGAAGACCTTCAACCTAATGTAAATAGAGTAATTTAGCATGATTTATGTAAACATAATACATGTAAAATTATAACCGCGTGTTATAGAATCTTTCATATAAATATCCTCATAATTTATAATGGATCGATAATTTGATATGAAAATGAGCAAAAAAATGAAAATTTTTGGATGAATAGCCACCTAAACAGATATCATGTCCCAAAATGGAAAGCCCTATTAAACTGTAGGGTTAAAACGAAATAAACTAACTATAGTCTATTCATGAAAGCATATTAATGCATTGTTATTCTCGGTGTCTTTATAGAATTTTGTGGTCTAATTAGTACTAAATTAGGCGTATAATCCAAAATATTTAATAAAAATAAGCTAAAAATATTAAATGAATGTTATGGAGTCGTATGTGTAATTGTGTCCGTATTCAATTTGTCTCTATATTGTGTATTGTAAAGGTCAAGTTATGGACTCGTATGTGGCCCTATTTCATTTGTCTTGTCAATTTTATAAAATTTAAAGGGGAAAGCAAGAAAGCGACACAATTTTAGTTCAAACTTTAATAATTAGATGACTGATCATTTTTCTTCGTCTATCATCAAAATAAAGAGATTGTGGACAAAATGTATGATAAACTGTGTACACAGTTTTGCTAATAAACCAAATTCTCTCGAATATCATTTTAATGGATTATTGTTCAAAAATATCATTTATTTTTTGGTAAAAGAATCATTTTTGGAATTTGGAGTACGTTTAGGGTTTTAGAGTTTAGAGTTTAAAATTTATAAGGTTAGGGTTTAGTGTTTACTAACTATTTAGATTTAGGGTTTAAAATTTTAGGGTTTCGATTTTAGAAATTTTAGAGTCAAAATATTTTTATGATTTTATTATTTTAGCGTTTAGGGTTTTAGCCATAAACCATGGATCATAAAACATAAAATCTTACTCCCTCCGTTTTATAATAATTGTCGTTCTGAAGAATTTTTCCAGATTCACAAAAGAGTGTGGTCTTATATTTTCAATGCATAAATTTAATGAAGAATATGAAGAGTGAACTAACTTTTTAGGGGTATTATTGAAAATTTAATATGTTTTATAAATATGCGTGAATATAGTTAGGATGACATTTATTTTAAAACAGAGGGAGAATAAAATATTATTAAATATTTGAAATGATAATTTTATTTTAAATTGATATAGTTTAAAAAATATATTCTAAAAATATGGTATTTTGAAAAGTGTAACTCAAAAATAGTTGTTTCGAAATTCATTTATTTTCTAAAGAACAAATTGATTGATTGATTGTACAATTTGGAAGAGAAAAATATATATACGTAATTTATTTGATACTCACTAACTTTTCGAAGAGTTTACAATAAATATTTTAATTAGTAGCACATAATTTTTTTTTTTTTTTAGAATAATCTTTGACAAATTCACTATAAAAACATCATTAAACTTTGACCAACAAAAAAAAAACATCATTAAACACATGGCCGTGTCTATAATGTTAAATTTGAATCATTTGCCTCATTCTAACAATTTTTTAACTTAGAGCCCGAGAATTTAAAAATTAGAGTTTAAATAGTGTTGGAGTTACTATATATATATATATATATAGTACTTTAAATTTATTTTTTTATAGTAAATTGGTAATAAGAATTATTGCATGCATGGTGTCAGAATCTCTCCTGATATAATAAAAGCAAAGAAGCAGCTGCATTGAAGAACCCCCATATACAATTATCAGTCACTACGTGTTCACCATTCATTGTTCGTTGAGAATCAAATCTTATCTTTTGATTTGCTAAGGTTCCTCTGGTACAGAAGAGAAGAGAAGGAAAACGCTTTTTAGCTTAGTGACATCTTAATGTCTTCACTTTACGACATGTGGCTCTAATAATCACCATATTCCACTTTTAATGAACGGCTACAAAATAAATACTTAAAAGAAAAAAAAAGCAAAAACTCGTATTCTTCATTATACCATTTAAATATGTACTTTAGCCAAAAAAGCAATTAAGTGCAGTTGTGGACCTATGTAAGAGAATATTTGGAAATGACATGCAAACTTTTAAAGGTGAGAAAATCTAGAATCGAGATCATCATTGTTTGGTGGTAATGGTTATCCACTATATACAGTTTAATAATATATTTTTTTGATAAAAGAATATTTATATTCTATTTACTATCATAATGATCATCAAGAAACATAAAAGTAATATAGGTGTCTGGTGGGATGGTGATTGAAATCGAGACAACGTACCTCAAAACAAAAATTCTCAACTTCCATATCATATTCTAGTGGGACTACATGGGGATTCTGATTAAGTTATGGCTAGCTTTTTATTGAAAAAAAACAAATTATATGTGGCTAGTTTTGGCTAAATAATTTCGTGTAATATGACTACAATAGACTTTACATAGTCAAACTAAGGAAACTGATCATAGTCGTCGATTGTAAAACAAAGAATTGAATAATATAACAACCACATGTTTATTTTGTTATATAAAGAAGAGAAAAACAATTTGTGGTTTGCGACAAAGAGAAAACACGACCATGTGGAGTTATACGAAAGTCATTAAAAACGTCTCCTAATCAACTTTTGTAATCTTCCTAAAAGCTACAGCCAGTCAGACACAGGCTTCTTCTATTTGACTTTTTTGTTTTCAGTTTTTAGTAACTTTGTGGTGTGTGTGTTAGCAAGAGCCAACCATAAAGCGGCTAAAATATTAAACCGGATTTGGCATCTTGAATAAATTTTAACCCTCGATAAATATTACAGGAGATCATTAAACATTGCATGAGGCCCTATCTCAACCTTGTAAGATTAGAGCATAAGCATTATATCAAATCGAATAGGGATCTAAAGAGTGCACAAAGGCACCCTCATATTTGTTATATGATGGATTTCTATTTCGAAACAAACGCCTTTGTATTCCACATGGATCGATGAGAGATCTTTTGATCAGCGAACCACACGGAGGAGGACTTATGGGCTATTTCGGAGTAGACAAGACTCTAACTATTATGGTGAAACACTTCTAACATCTCACGAGGGACGTTGAGCATAACCAGCGAAATCGATTATTGGGAGGTAAACGAATTGCATATAGTGATGACATAAAATTTATGTAATTGCTTGGTGATCAATTATGCAACTATTTGATTAAAAAAAAAAAAAAAGAAGAAATTTAAGAATACAATTTATATATTGTAGTAATGATTTTAAAACACTAAGTTGTAGGTGTTTGAGATCATCATTAGTTCATTACTATAATTCAATCCTCAAAACAACTTCAAATATTTCTCAAGATAAATGATTCATTGTTACACTAGGAAACACAAGATTGTTATAGGTACAACAATCATTAATAATCGATTGAAAATCGATCTTAACCAGTAAACAACATAGCATAACCGGAGAAATAAGTATTTGATAAGGGAAAATAGCTTATGACGACACATTAGAAAAACAGAAGCTGTGACAAGGAATTAAGGATCATAAACAATACGCATGAAAACCAATCTAAACCGGGTAAAGAAAGAACAGAAACATAACCGAATAATTTGATAGATAAACCGGAAACTCCACATAGTTTTACAAACAGAAACAGAAACAAGAAACAGAACAGAAGCCTGCTTTGCCAGCTTCTCGTTGCTGCTTTCACTAAGTAATTAACCTTTAAGCCTATATAGAAGTAAGGCAAAGGTCATCACATAGTGAAAGGAGCAAAAAGAAGCTTAGAGCAAAGCCAAAAGGCTTTTCCCCTATATCTATCTTTCTATCTATCATAACACAATACACACACAGACTCACACCTTCCTACATTGTTCGATATATTAGCATCGACAACAAGACCCAAGTTTTTCGATTCTTATTTAACGGGTTTTCAGGTTTTCTTAGAGAGTACCATAGGCTTCTACCTTACCGCTTTTAAGGTACTTGGATTTGTAAAAGTTCACTTTGGTCGGGGCGATGATCTCTGTTGCTCCTATAACACACTTGTGGTAGGAGAAGTCTTCTGTTGTTCCGTCATTTCTTACAACCTCGAAGCAGCGGGAATCTCCGTGCTTAGAATTAGCGACCTGTAAAAGAATACGGGTCAAGATCCTTCTATGTTTTCAAGGATATTGTAACATGTCACAGTCTTTTTCTTTTCTTTTTGGGTTATGATTTACCTTAAACTCTAGGAAGCCTGGTCCTAGTTTCTCATCTCTGTTGGGGTGGAAGAGCAGAGCCATCATCAATAATCTTGTATCCCTCTCACTCAACGGATCATTGATCTCGTAACTAACAGAAGAAAGAACACAGTTACAATCCACAACAGCCAAAAAGATGAATTTTTACTGTTTTTGGAGCAGAAAAGTCCAAACTTTGAGACCGCGAAAGATTGTATTGTTTCCTTACTTGTAGAGTATGCGTTTCAAGGACCGAGAAAGCTTTTCAATGTCATCCCATGTAAAGATCATTCTGAGCTGCGACCTGGAAAGTCCTTTCCCATCGAGTGTCTTGAGTGCTTTGGCGATGGAGGACTCGAGCAGGTGGAGTGGTGGCGGGACTGTGAATTTGTCTGATTTGGGCAAAGAGCTTGTTGCACGGATCGTCCCTGTCTTTGGAAGCGTAGCTGAACTACTTAGGAGGTCATACACATCTACGGGTGTAGTAAACCCGTGATTCTGATGAATGCAGGAAGACACTACTTAGACCACTGAACTTGTGAACAAAACGGATTAAAATTGTAAAGTTGTTTACCTTTGGCGAAATGATGATTTCAAACTGATCCCCCGTTCCGAAAGAAGGAACTTTTCCCCAAGCTAATGCGTCAATAGATCCCTGAAGCTCGTCTTTGACACCTTCCTTAGCAGCCTTGAGAAAGCATTGACTTGGGCTCTGTAGAAATTAGGCAAGCACTAAGTGTCAAACCGTATCCATTTTGAGCTATATAAGACCAAAAAAACTTGGAAAAAATTACATACCGAGAAGCATGCTTGAGTAAACGGTGCAGGTGTCGACTCGACCTGTCTTTGTTTACTCCAACCTTTGGCATTTAATGCCACAAACTCTCCGGTAACAGAGAGACTATCAGCTACAAGACTCAGATGCTCTCTTAGTATTGTCTTGCCAGTATCTGACACTGCAGACTCCAAATCCTGCAGTCACCAAAAAATGTATTGAACTTTCGAAGATGCGAGACCAAGAAAATGAAGAAGTTGTAAAAGACACCGATACTTACTGCTAAGAAAACGCTCCGTCCAGCATCTATTCCATAAATCGAGCAGCATTGACGGATATTATCTGGATGGCTTCGGCTCCAGTCGATCATATCCATAACAGGAAGACAGGTTTCAAGAAGAGAGCTCCAGCAGTTCTTTTTGCCTCTATTTCCATACATGGTAACCCTCAAGAAAAGCTCACCTGCCAAATGCTTACTGTTTCTTTTTGGCGCTTTTGGTCGGTCAACCCATAGAATATCCACCTTTTTAATCTCTCGGTAGCCTGCAAGAACAAACAATGGAATTCGTAAGAACGGGAATAACAAAACAGAACTTTTCAGCTCGCTCATCTTTGTATTCATTTGAGTTTTACCTTTGACAGGAGAGTCAAGAATAAAAGGGATCAAGACGAGACGAATAGCATCGAGTTCCAAAGAGGAGTGCTTGGAGGCTTCGACTACTGTAACCGTGATGCAAAATCTATCACCTTTCATTGCCTTATCGTCTGAAGAGCAGTGATTTCTAATCCACAACACATACACGTATATCAAATCAGTATCGAGAAAAGACAAGAAAAAATTAGACAGAAAACATGTCCATAGCAAATTCGAGGATGTTCTTACGTGCTTTGTATATGTAGATCAAGTAGATCAAGCTTCAGTTCTTTCTTCCTGCTCGCATACTGCTTGTTTAATGAAGAGACGATAGATTCCGCGTTCAGCTGTTTCTGCTTAGCTACTTTCTGTAAATTACAAAGCAGATTCATTCAAATGTGTTTATATATAGAAGAAGATCACAATACTTGCTATATTATTGAGTTTGTACCTCAGAGATATGAAAATGACAAACCCACGGGCTTATCGGCATCTTTGTATTAGTCCTCGGAGAAAATCTATTAGCGAAGACGAATATAAACATTTGTTAGGACAAGCTATTGTTAAAAAAGATTCATAAAGATTGTGTTAAAGCCACTAACATTATCATGGATGTCGAAACGATCTCTGAGAAACTCAGCTTCTCCAAGTGGTTTTTGATGTCTAAGGACCCATATTCGAACCCGTGCTTCTTCTTAGAAAGGCTTTCGGCCAAATACAGGGACACTGTCTGTTCTCGTTGACCTTTCTTTGATCCACACTCTAGCACATTCTACAGAAAGATAAAATTTCGTTAGACAAATGAAAATAATGATATGATTAATAAGTCGAGAAAAGAAGAAGCAAAGATAACCTTAAGATTCAGAAGTGGTGAGGTTTCAAGAAGGCTGATGGGTTGATCCAGCGCGCTGTAAGCTGCCTCAGTTAAGGCACAAGCAGCTAGTGACCCGACTGCTTCACCGGTTATTTCTTCAGCGGGATCATCAGTCTCATAAGTAAACTGTACTAAATGGTTCCCGATAGAATGTCTCACTGTCCCGTCATAAGCAGCATATATGTCTCGCATAAAAAACATCAATCTTCTGCTAAGTGTCCCGGGAAGATCAGCATTACCGCTGAAGGAGCTATCACGACTTGTAACGGAATGAACAAAAGATTCCAAAGGATTCAGACCCGTTATAAACGAGTTCTCAATGACTCCAAACGGAACATATGAATCAGGAGCGGTTTTGTCTTCCCCCTTGGCACCTCGAAGCGGACTCCTCGGGTCGTTCCAAGAAGCACAATCCAGCTTACGCGGAAAACCGAAGGACAAAGCTACCGAAGAATTTTGCAGACCGATGCACATGCTGTGCTGAACCAGCTTCCCTATATTTCCTTTGCTACCGGCTTTCGACATGATCAAAAACGAATTGGACTGATCCCCGTACCTGTAAGCCAGTGCCTGAACATCTCTATAGGCATCCTTGAAAGCACTAACTGCAGCTTTACTTAGTGTTGCTGATTTCTGTCTCTCGTAGCAGAACCGGGTTAAATCCGCAGCCAAATCCTCCTCCTCCTTGTCTTCGTCAACCGCAAGAAAGTCTCTACAGGATTCAATCATTAGCTGCTGCTTGTTGCAGACTTGCTCAGCTTCCTGCAATCCATATGTTATCTCCTCGGTCAAGTTTCTCCGTGACTGCGGATCAGAGGAAAGGTACAAATCTGCCAAAGACACACTCAGACCGCGCATCAGCAACCACTCAGAGAGCATTTCTTGAGCCGAATAGATGATATCGAGCACTTTCCCTTTGTCGTGTTTAAGCAACCCTTGAATGAAATTCCCTTCACCATCCCGTAGCCAAGCCGAGCCTTCCGAGGAAGACAAAAGCTCTCCATTGCTTACAACAACATTGTTCAGAGGGTAAGTGTAGTCAAACCCAGGAGGAAAAAGCATCCCAAATAGTTGCATTCCTGTCCATTGAGGCTCTTTACTCGAAGGAGAAGCTCGGATAATTGCCGGCGGAGGAAGCTGGAACTGGAACGGACAATTCATTTGCAGCTGCTGTATCTGAGCGCGATTCAGAAAACAGTTTTTCTCAACATTAACAAGATAAGCTCCTGTCAGGCTATCCTGTCCTAAAGATAGCAGATTCCGACCGTTCTGTTGGTTGACTAGCTGCTTATCCAAAGCCACAAGCTCATCGAGCTCGACCCTCGCTTGAACAGACTGAGGAACGTAGCCATGGAGACAATCTCCATCAAAATCCCCGCGAAAAGGCAGACAGCAGATGGGATTCAGGGACACAACAGATGTCGTTGGCAAGACTTTAACCGACATTGCAATAAGCGAGTGCTGATGAATCGAAGGCGGTCTATTCATCAGCACCGTGTCTCCATCCATTAAAGTCCGGAAAATGCTGTCTCCGGTTTGGAGATCATCGATTGCTCGAATAGCCACTAAGCTATCTCCTCTTCTCACATGAACCTCCCCTTTCTCGAGCAGTCTGTGGAAACATGAAGTCACAAGCCGTTCTCTGTTCCATTTGTTAAGATTTTCTGTTATTTGAAGCCTTTCTGCGATCTTCCGGGGTATACCAATCTCATGAAGCTTCAACGAAGGATCACCAACAACTACTGTCCGGAACGTATGATCGCTTCTTTTACCGAGCAGAACGTCCTTCATGAACCTCAGACCGCATAACTTCGGAGTATCTGATTGTTTCTGATACGGATTTGCAGATTCCTGACTCGAAGAAACCGTTTCCGAATAGAGCTGTACGAACAAGAAAAGAAGACAAGAATTAGTTACCTTTCAGAGAGGATCAAAAAGAAGAATATTCATCTATTGGCAACTACTGCTTACTCTAGAGTATTGCATGCATTCGACCACACGAGAACTCAATTCAAGCGAATTTCCGGGAAATCCAACGAGTTTCCTGTAAACCCGATTCCTTTCATCCTAGAAAGATAAGTAACAAAAGCTTGGTATATGTTAAAAGTTACGTACCGCAAATCAATGAAAAAATCAGGATTCAAGTTCTTTTACTTACAAATATAAGTCGAACCCCGTTGGACTGATTGGCCAATTCGGTTACACGGTAACCATTTGGTGTAAGTGGAAATGATATTTGGCAAAGAGAGTCGAACATGGGAATATCCTTCTTGATGAGCCTTGGATCAATCCTATTTAACAGACCATAAACCTGCAAAACCGAAAGATTCAGAAATCGATGCATAACCAAAAAAAAATAGAGTCATTGGATGATATATCTCACAGGTCTATACCTGTGCATGCGTTAGAATCCGCCTGGTTGGTTTCAATAAGCTTTCTTCGATATGTGGGTCTGGCGGAAGAAAAACCCAATAATCGCGAGGTAATTCTGTAACTCCACGTCTCTTGAGTTTCAAGAGACTCTCTTCGGTTACTTCAGCAAAAATGCCGCTTCGCCTGAAGACTTCTTTGGTAGTTACTCTAAACTTCACTGGAGGGTAAGCGGTATTCGACTGAAATATTAAAAAGGGAAACAAAGCATTGTAAGATAAAAAGGCCTTAAAAGGAGAATCTGATTGAAATCAAAACACTTACAGAGCAATATCTACATCTCACAGGTTGGTCTCCGGTAGTCTGTACCAAGTAAAAAGGCAGTATTTGTATAGTTAGTTTACAACAAACCAACATTATACACACGTAAAAGGATTGTGTAAAGCTCGTGAACCTGAAACTGCTTTTTCGGTATGTATTTACACCCCGGGCAGGTTTTGTTTAACAATGCCGCTATCTCCTTGACGAAATGCGGATTCATTATCGAGACCCGGAATGGTATAACCCCGAAATGCCCTATAAAAGGAAGCAAAAATATCAAAAATACAGATGGTCAGTAATCGAAAACAGTCCAAAACAGGATCCTTATTACATACCTTCGCAAGCTTTTCGATCTTTGCTTCCACATGTTCTGCAAATATTCTCCGGATTTGGAAGCCCTAACCTGGAATCGGTCACCTGATTCGGTTGTTCAACCTTTAAGGCATGCCCCATATTGTCCTATAACAAAGTACCATTACATTAAAAAATTTACTTAATTTGACTCACCAACAAAAATCTGAAAGACTAGTTCTTACTCGGTCATTGTTATTCGATATGCTAAAAGTTATCGATTTCAGCGTTCCAACGGGAAACTGAGGTTCGGCGTGATCATCACTCATGATGCAAAGTTACCTACAAGGAGAAAAAATCATCAGTAAGGCTTAATGTAGACACACTATAGTAAGAAATCATCCAATGTGCAGAATTATAAAACAACATCATTCTCAACTTAGCTGATCAAAAACAAGTTGAACAAATTGAATTACAGGAAGAATGTACGACAAACCCAAAAAGAAAAGAGAAAACATGTTCAAACCAAAGTAGTTAGCAGATTCAAACTTTGAACACACACACGCGTCACTAGAAACTTACTTTTTGACCTTTACAGTCATAATGCAAAGACTAAAAAGTTAACTAAGTAAAAAAACCAAAGATAAATCTACCACAAACCCAGAAAATGAAAAAAACCAAAACTATTCCAACAGAGACACACAAATAAATACACACAAACAGAAGAAAAAAAAAGGTTAGAGAAGTTTGAACACACATGACTGAAAACTTATTTACTTTTTTGACTTTTACACTCTCATAATGCAAAGACTTTTACACTCTCATAATGCAAAGACTTGAACTTTGATAAGCTAAGAGCAAGCTTATTAGATAAGCTTGTTCAGTTGAAAAAGTAAAGTGAACAAGTGAATCTACCACGAACCCAGAAACACACAAGTATTAAAAAAAGGTTTGAACTTTGAACACACTATCACAATAAAACAGAGCTTTTATAAAAAGAAACTAACAAAAAAAAAAAAAAAAATCACAGAGCCAATGAAAAAGAACTCAAGTGAACAAAGGACAAAACCCTTTTTCAAAATAAGCCCCACAGATACTACAAAAAAACAACATTAGCCGCCTTTAGACGATTCTCAAGAACATAACTGATGAGGAACATGCATTACAAAACCAAGTTCAATTTTCATAATCATCGGAAAATTTTTACAAGAGTCCCAAAACAAAATTCTGAGGATGGATCAAATGGAAACAAATAAAGCAAAAGAGAGAACAATCAGAGCACAAAGTGATCAAAGAAAGAAACTCAATTTCATAGTTCATCATCATAATTACCCAAAAAAGAGAGAGAGAAAGAAAACAAAAGTGAAAGACAGAACAATGTAGTTGCTTACTGGGTTTATACGAACAGAGATTGATATTGATACAGTGGAAAAGCCCTTGTCTTTGGATTCTTTACTACTCAAGCTCTGTTTTACAATTTCCCAAATCGAAAGAAGAAGAAGAAGAAAAAAAGAAAGAAACTTTAAAGAGAAGAGAGGAGGAGAATCGATTTGGGTGGCGTAGTGTGGAGCCGCCGTTTGATTTCCCCGGAGGAAACGGGAAAAAAGAGGAACCAAAGTGAATACGAATCTCTCTCTCTCTTCTCCAACTCCAATGAGACTTTGCAAGTAAAGAGGAAGATCAATTTTCTTAAATTCCCAATTTAACCCTTGACCTCTACTTTTATTTACCTACTTTACCTTTTCGATTTTATTATATTTTTTGTTTTTTTTGTGGAATTACCTTTTATGTACAAGCTTCGAAACGGAGTAGAAAAGAGACAAGAGAAAAAGATGAAAATCTTGCCACTCCAAGATTCCTACCAGTCTTTAATTTTGATTAGCTGTACTACTTTCGAATTGGCAAAAGAGTAGATTGCGTCTGAAATCAATGTTTCTACTTAATTAATCAATAATTCTTTTACTAATCAGATGAGATTTGTGGTCAGTCAGGTGATCAAGTTTTTTTTTTTAGGTAATCAAGTTGTGTTGATAATAATCTAATTTGTGTCCTATTTCAATTTTTTTAAAACCCTAATTTCAGAGAGGAAAAATAAACAGGCAAAATATAACTAGACGAATATATAAATATATATATATATATATAATTAAACAAGAAATTATTTGTATGCAAATGTAAATTTCCATGTTGTTCACTTATGAGAACTAGGTATTGTGAAATATTTAGTATTCGACTATTCGTTTATTATTAAATGTAAAATTTATTATTATGATATCAACCGATTTAGTCTATGATACTGATTTAGTTTATGACACATAACGTAAAATTTAAGAAATAAAAAAAATTAACGATTCATCTCCCATTTTATATGATAATCCCTTATAGTCGACAACAAGGGAACAAGGTAACGTTTAATCCTAATATGCATTAAATATGTAACAACATGTAATACATATTTAAATAAATATTATCGTGGTGGTCACCGAATCTGATTCCACTAACGTATTCCAAGTTTCTTGGTCATACGGAATATATAATCTACGTGGCATTCAACGGATAGCAAAATAGTTGTGCTTAAGATCCGACCACCTGGTAAATAAATTTGACAGGTTTTCTAAATATATTTTATATGTTAATAAAAACAAAACCCAAATAAAAGGTCACATGTAAAAATCACATAAATTAAGATATATGATCATAAAACAACACTTCAGTGTAAGAAAATTAGTGTGGTAGTATTCTAAATGATTTTAACCATGCTTTTAATGATTCATAATTACTCAATATCTGATACTTGATATTTTCAAAGTTTTCAAAATTAACTAGGCACATGTTTCCATTGATGTTATTTTAGACTTGTTAGCCATGATGAACATAATCCTAACAAAATTATCTAATTGAGAATCGAGATAATAAATCAATATAATATTTGAATTCGAAAGTTTTTCAATTACATTCTTTATGTTAACGTAAAATAAAATTAAAAAAATTATATACAGAAACCATATAACCTAATATATTCAATTTTGAAACAATATTCAAACATCCCAAAGAAAATCATTGCATCGATATCTCAAATGATTTTAACCACATTTTTCACCAATCTAAACTTATTTTTAATTCGATGATCGATTTTCAAAATTTTCAACGTCTATATTTGAAGTCTTTTATGTTACAAACATTGTTTTTCCTCTACGGTCTCAAGAATTTTCAAAATGTTACAATTATGTTACAAATAAGGTATAATATCTCAAATGAATTTTTGGATTTAGGTTATCAGATCAGTGAATTCTACCGTCGGCTTTGTAATATGTTCTATTTGTTTCTCATGTCTAATAAAAAAGGTTTAGATGGAAAAAATAAAAAAAGTTAAGTTTTCACATAATAAAAACCGAAAAGATGGGGTATATTATTACTAATTTAGAAAACTAAAACCTTGAGTCAACATGTTTAAGCTTAAGGAAGAGTAAGTGAAGTTTTTCTAGTTGGTCAAACGAGGAAGAGTAAGTGAAACTAATAAAAATTTGATATGAGTGGCCCATATTGTGGACCCACCTCACCTGTGAACAGACTAAAACTACTGAAAATAGTAAATCTTCATCAACAGAATCATTTAAGTGCCAGTAGCTGCATTTAGCAATTAGCAAAAAAAAAACAATTTCCAATGCAAATTCGTCGAATTAGTTAAGAGTAATGTGATAAGCTAATAAATTAATAAATAAATGGTTTATTCTTTGTCCATTGTACAGCTTTTCTCCTGAAGTCTTTAATGATCGTACAATAGACAAGTATCAAAGCAATGACGACAGCAGTCAAAGGGGGTACAACTGTAAACTCTTCACTTTCTTCTACAAGCTCATCTATATTTTGTGATCCTGATATATGTTAATATTGTTATCTCATAGCTCTATCATAATTTTTCATGGCACACTTCATACATAATTTAAAAAAAAAAAAAAACATAAATGCATTAATTAAATTTTAGTATACAGTAGTATATTTTTTTATCTTAAAGTTTATAGTACACTAAATTTAAGCTCAACACATGTCAATTAGTTACTGAAAAACTATTTTTTGTTGTTATTTAGATTTGAAGATACCAAATATATAAGGTGAAAAATATACATTAAAATGGGGACTTTACATTAATATTCTGATACATAAATAAATGTATATATTTTGGAAATAAAAATGAATTTTCATGCGTCTGAAATAACATAACTTATAAATTATAATTTGTTTATAATACACAAAATTATTAGGTGTGAATGAGTATTGAACAAAACATACTCATACTAGATTTTTGGTTCACCAATATAAATAATAAATAATCGATAGCCCAAAGTTACGGAGACACATAATTCTAAAGAGGGTTTTAATACACATCCCTAAAAATCATGTTCAAAAGAATCAACTTGAATAAAAAAAGCAAAAGTCTAAGACATGTACATCCTAGTTGTTAGATAGTCACACCAAGGAGTTCGCCCTAGTTTGAAGACTCTCTCTGGCACACAACCCGAGGCGCCGCAACCATCACTCCGGAGGTGACCCCTTCACCGGAGCTCCGTCGACGACAGCATGACCGCACATTTTCCTTTGGTCTCACACTCACCCACCTCTGTGCTGCCGTCGTGTGTCTCCCTCCTCCGCCGCCGGCCACCGTCGCCTCCACCCTTTGTGCCACACTTCGTCTCGACGTGCACTTCCTGCCTCACCGGCAACGTCGGAGTCTTCAAACCCCCTCCATGGACACCCCTTCTCCTCAGAACCGTGACCGGAGATGACACTCGAGAGCCTCCGGATCCACCGGATCCCCCTGATCCGCCGGTGGAAGAGACCCCCGAGACTCACCCTCTCATATCACACCACTTTCGACCTCTCTTCATCGTCACGAACCCACCCCGAGCAACAAGAAACTTCCACCCGTCTCCTCTACTAGCCTCACTCACACGAGACCATTCACCTTCAACAGATCTCTACCCATCTCCAACCTCTTTATCTCCTCTCATTCATCAAGAGCCCATTCAAAGCTTCATCGTCTACCAATCCTCACAACCTCCGGCGAGCCGCACACGAGCTTGCAACGGTAACCGTCAAGGGTCTGGTCCAGCTGCAACAACCGTCGACGTTACTCCGGTGAGTTTCTACGGCCATCAAAAACTCAAGAAAAGAGTTATGGGCCAAGCCACATTACTAATGGGCCAAGCAAATCAGATTTTGGGCCAAATCAAGATACAAATCTCTGGCAATTTGGTTATGTGCATGACCATAATCGTCAAGCTTTCAGTTACGAAAGCCGTCTTCAAAAGCTTTTTTAAAGCTCCATCTCAAGCTCCATCTCCGTTGGATGAAGAGCAATGTGAAGTCTACTTGAAGAACTTCCCGATGGTTTCACCTTTGAACCGTCGTTTTTATCCGTTTATCGCATTTATCTATTTTGTAGCTTCTATGAACATCTCTGTTTCAGTCTTTGTTGCAAAAAGATTTGAGATTCTCTACCCTGTAACTTCAGGATAATATCATCAATGAGAAGAGTTTGTTTGACCAAAAAAAAAGAATAAAAAAGCAAATACATTATTGGAAACATATAAAATTATAAATCAAGATTACATATCTCTTGATCTAAACACCACATATATAACATTGGTATTTTGTAGCTAAACTAACCATAAGTTAAATTATCTACATGATATTTGGCTTTAACTATACGTAATTCGCAATGACAAAAATTTTAACAAAAAAAAAAAAAAAAAAATTTAACACATCACCATTTTATACCGAGAATTTTCGATTTTTACATAAACACATTAAAAAAAAAAAAGAAATCAGTAATCATCAGTGTGACATTTACTTCATGCTCTAAATCATATATTGCGTGTGTGTGTATGTTTGGGGTGTCTCTAAAATTTACAAGGAGTTTTCCTTTCATAATTGCAAAACTCTAGTAAAACATGCATGGATTTTTACAAGTGTGCATAGATTCCAAGTCAAACTCACCCTTATTTTTGTCCAAAATAGTTAAGAGATTAGCTCACCTATTCCCAAAGTCCTAATTTTCATCTTTTGTTATAGCATCACTACTTCAAATCTAGTAATTTCCAAACCCCACGAAACAGTTCAATCATAATTACTCTTGTTAACAATAAAAGCTTAAGATGCGTAATTTCTACGCTCCTTTCTTACTTTTTTGCATTGGAACCTGATCAACTCTCAACATTAAATCGACAATTGGTATGCATATTCGTTATTCATTATTCCTTTCTCTTTTTTTTCTTCCCAATTTGTCAACTTCCAAGGTGCATTTATCTTTTCAAAATTTCAATTATTATGCCTTTGATAAGACGTAAGAATCATTCACAATTTTGGTGTTGTTAGCAAACTGATTTAAGAAGAAACAAAAGTATATAACATGTAATATATATAGATCGATTTAAGAAACAAAATTTAATCTGAGAGAGGAAGTAAGAAATTTATAATACTATTGTTTTTTGTCAGCAGAAAATAAAAACATGAGGGGTCTGCTTTTTGTAAAAGTAACCTATAATTTCCCACTAGAATCTCATGTTCTGATGTGCACAGGTACTTTCTTCTTTTCAGTTTCAATTTTTCTGTCTTCTTTTTTTTTATTTCAACTTGTAATAATGATGTTAAGATTCTGGTTTCACTATATAATGATTCCAGCATCTGTCTTTGTAAAATTTTGTCCCCTATCACTCCATGCATCGAATTTACAATATTCACATCGATAAGGACATCATCCTTTTTGTAATATATATTTTTAAAAACAACACTTTTTCACACATACAAATGGAAACAACTTGAAGCTGCAAAATATGCAAAATATGGATCAAATGTTTCCACTAGATTGCTTGAAATCTACATTAGCACCTATCCCAAAGTACTAAAACTACACAATTGGTAGATTGTTTGTGTCATTTAGTTTTTGGAATATTTCCAGAGTACCAAATCTTTTAAGTTTTCAAAAAAACTTAAAAGACTTTTTTTTTTCTAATTTTGTGTGAACAATTTTGAAAACTTAAAAGATTTTTTTTTTCTAATTTTGTGTGAACAATTTCCTCATCCTCTTCCCTCTTCTTAAAGTTATTGTATGATTTATATAGGAATAGTTCAGAAATTTAATAAAACTTTTAATTTTGAGAAAATATAATTTTTAGTGAGATTTAATTGCTTAAACTTCAACTCGAAAAACAACTACAAAAGAATATTCGTTGTTTCAAATTGTCAAATTTGCATCTATATAATAAAGTAAGGTTTCTTCTACCACTATCTTTGAGAAGCGGTCATGTGGCCCATCTATTTTTAATTATATTTTTGTAAATCTCTTTGTTTACTTCGTCATT
Organism: Odontarrhena argentea; assembly: GCA_900406245.1. Taxonomy (NCBI): domain Eukaryota; kingdom Viridiplantae; phylum Streptophyta; class Magnoliopsida; order Brassicales; family Brassicaceae; genus Odontarrhena; species Odontarrhena argentea. The sequence continues at coordinate 11,422 of OVAF01000473.1, read as the reverse complement.
GTTGTTACTCATTAACTGAAAAACACATAAAAAACTCCTTAAAACTTATATTACAATACAAATTTTAGTCAATAAAAGTTAAAAAGAATAAGAAAACAATTTGATATAGATATTTTACATATATTTTAATAATTATCAAAATATTTTTCCCTTGAACCTTTCTTAAATATGCTACCCACGAAATAATAAAAAGATATTTATATTCAATCATATATCATATTATATCTTGTTAAACCTATACTAGAAATGTCAATTTTATAATCTCATTCATGCAACGCGTGGACTTTCGCTAGTTGATGTCATGAAAATTTTTTATGAAGGTCATAAAATAAAATACAAATTCAAAAGAAGGTGCCCCGTTTTAGCAACGACTAGTATTATGGCCCTTGCTTTGTAGAGGCAACATGTTATCATGTCTATATTGATTTGATTAAAATTAAATGTTGAAAATCAAAGCAAAGCACAAACATGGAAAAGAGAGAAGAATTTTTTTTTCCCGAATATAAACCCAAATTGACATATTGATGAATCAATAAAACAAAACCAAAAGTAATCGGAGGAGAAGCAAAAAAGACAAATCAACTAAGAGAAAAGAAAGAAGATGTTTACTAAAACCTTTTCCAAATTCGTTTTCACGCCTCCTCGACCATGGAAATAACTTCATTGATTCCCAAAGTGGCGGAAACGACTCTCTCCACTATTTGCAAACCGTCGCCGTCACTTGGAGATTCGATTTTCTATATCGAACGGAAACATCGAAAAATCTTCGTTATCACTTGACGATGGAGATGACAAAAAAAAAAAAAACCTTGACCTTAATTTCATCAGTTGATGATGAAGAAGTCATGTTATTTCTCCGTTGAGAAATCCTCACTTTATTTTTCATTCGGTAGTTTGATCAGTTAGATCTAAAATTAAAGAAAAATCAAACACTATTCATATATGCTGATTAGAGAAAGAGAAATTGGGATTGAGAAGATCGAGAAGAGTAAAGGAGTAAATCAACTCATCCCTCTTATGGTTTTTCTCCGATAGTTTACACCGGACAAATAGGAGAGTGGAGAAGTGGGGAAGGGGAGAAGGTCAACGGTTATATAAAAACAATGATCGAGTCTCACTCTCAACCAGTTGTGACCCAATCAACCTATTTTTTTATAGATACTTTTCTTTTTATACTTAAATGATTCAAAATATGATGATAAGTAATAAAAATTGCAATGCCACTAATAATAAAAAAATACATAAAACATTTAGTCAAAATTGCAATGCCACTAATAATAAATTAAAATTACATAAAAATATTTAATAAAAATTGCAATGACATTGATAATAAAGTTAAAAATACGTAAAAGTTTAATAAAAAAAATTCACTTCGAAATGCTTTCATTGATGATTTTTGGGAGAAATATAGTGACATTTAATCAAAACAATATTTTTTCCATTTGATTTTTTATTTATTTTTGTTATGTACTGTATTTTTTTCTAAAATAGAGTTCGGCTTACTTCTTTCATAGGTAATGTAATTTTAGTAAATTATTAGGAAAAAATAAAGTGGGTAAAATATGTAATGTTTTATAATTATAAGGTGTTTTAAAAATAATAATTACATAGAGTATGTTTAGCGTAAAAAATGAAATCATAGATTGGAGAAAACCCCATCTCCGTCTTAAAATTACTTTATTTTGGAGTAACATGGAGTAGATTGTTGGAGATGATCTAAGATTCTAAGTGAAGGTGAATATTCACAATTTTGCCCCTTTTAAAATTTCTCTCTCATATTTTCAAATAATCGAAATCCTTTTATGATTGTCTTATTCTTTTGCTTTATCTTTTGTGTAACCCATTTTATATGCTTAAGACTCTAAAATATATATATTTACATATATAAAATATTAAACGGTGAGTTTTATAAAAACAAAAAAAAAATAATCTAGTCCTCTCGGGTAGAAATGAATTGATAGACATATTATAATCATCTTTTTATATATACAAATATTGTTTTCAGATATTTATGAACATATGTAGATCGCCGATAAAAAAAAAAACAATAAAGACTCTGTTTCTTGAAGCTTCTCTCTGAGTGCTCATGCGTTTGTCTCCTCTGCTGACCGACGTGTGGTGGCTCCGTTAGCACCACCGCCGATCAGTCCTCTCTATTTTTTTTCTTGTTTTCAACTGGCTTTGTCAGTTCCCCTATCTTTTGAGGATCTCGGTTGATGGAGAAGAGATTAGAGGTGGTTGTGGTTCTTCTCTTCAGATCTAGTCAAGCTTTGTTCGGGTTAGTCTGAAAGTGACGTTGGGCTCCTCTCTTCGAATTGCGGCTTCTCCAAAGTTCAAGATCGGTTCTTGTGGTGGCTCCTCGCCTTCTCGCGGTGGTGTGGTGGTTTGCTTGGCCTTGGCCTTGTGTGTGTCTGACCCAGGATCTCTGGGTTCTTCGTGGAAAGTCTCTTCTCCTCCCCTATTTCTCTAGATCTAGGATTGAGCTTGTGGGTTTTAAGTCCTTTTGGTCCTCTTGTTTGTTGGGTATCTTCCTAGGAATTTAAATCAACTTTTCTTCTTGTTTATCAGTTCATTTTACTTTCGTATATGGGTTAAATCGTTTATTGTTCTAGGGTTCTTGGTTCATCTTCTCAGTGGCTACTTTTGAGTAGCAATAAAAATAGTTTGGGTTCTTGTGTTTCCCTTTGTGTGTCATTAGGTGAGACTAGCGTATCCTGTTGATTTTCCGGTGTACCTTTCTCTTGGACTTATGGACTTCGAATCACAGCGGCTGTTTCAGATCAGTCGGTGAGATGGTGGTTCTGTATTTTGTGTAATTCAAAAAGGCTCCCTTGTTTGGACTTCTGGTTTCCTCTTTTGGGCTCTGTGTGATTTTTAATGGTTTAAAGTTATGGTTTAGATGGAAAAACAGAAGAACATATGTAGATCGACACTTAATTACTTTGATCATATATGCACATAATATCGAAATTGACACTTGCTCTCATCATAGTCATCATATATTTTGTTTTTTGAGCGACAGACAAAATTGTATAGATATATTTATATATTTAGGGGTGGGCACGGAGCAAGTACCCGCTAATTCGGAGGTACTTGTTACCCGACTTGATATTTGCGAGTAATTTGGTTAGTGACTTGTACTTAGCCAACAAGTACTTGTAATTTCAAAATTCAAATACCCGCAAAAACTTTAAGAATTACAAATTACTTGTTACTTGTTATTTGTACCTATTCACTACTTAATACAAGTCTCAAACATCCTCATACCACTTAAAAATACTTAAAGGCAAAACAACCAACCAATCAAAATATATACATTTCACTCTTGCTTCTTCAGTGCAAGGGATTTCAAAGTTCAAACTTTCAAGACCCAAAACCATCGAAGAAGATAAAGAAAAAAGATCCTAACTTTCAGAAACAAAAGATGCCAATTCTTATCTCAATTTTTTTTCCTTCCCGTTAAAAAGATTAAAACAAAAATTGGGCCAAAACATATATGACATTTGGTTAAAGCTTTAAAAAACAAAACCAATGTAAAAAATAATGACACATAACAAATAATGTTAACGGGTAACAAGTAATTTCATAACGGGTAACAAGTATTTTCGTTACGGTTAACTAGTTATAAGTAACGGATCAAGTAACGAGGCATGTATTAATTTTTTTTTTTTTACTTGCTACTTGACTTGTACTCACAAATAATAAAATTTAATGACTTATTATCCCATTTATTATGAAAGGTATATGTTAAGTAGCACGTACAAGACAGTTAACCTTTCAGATTTTTTTTTTTTTTAATATGTACAGTCATATCTAATTAAGATATGTCATTTTTTAGCAGAATGGGAATTGGGTATATGCATAATGAATCAGATATGAACCATTTCAAAGGGGACTAACTTTACTGTAAACGGTCTGATCTAGTTAAGAACGAAAAATTACGTTNGTTTTCCAATTTTTTAAAAAAAAAAAAAAAAAAAAAAAAAACTCTTAATAATCGGCAAAAAAAAAAGTTTTTTTTTTATGCAGGGAAAGCTATTGTAACAAAAGTTGCTTTATAGGGATAAGCTTTCTGCAAAAAGGTATTTCCTTTTATGAAAGTTGTGTTAAATATAAAGACCATATCTTCGTGGGTTGAGATAAAATTTTATGAAACTACAATAAATTCACGTCTGCTTCTCGTATGGTGATCCATTTGTGACCACTGGATTATAGATACTGACAACAACCAAAAAAGGAAGAAAATTTTGAAATCCATTTAAAGAACCCTAACTTTGAGAAATGAGAATTAAAATGCGATATTCTTTTGCTAATTATTTTGAGGTAAAAAAAAAAAAAAAATTGAGGTAAAATCCATGCAGGTTTCAGAAATATTTTTGTTCACATTATATGATTTTTAATTTACTATATGAATTTAGGCAAAATCATCATTATATTTTTTTTACTGCATTAGTCTAGATAACTAAATCCAAGGTAAGATTCCATCATATATATACTAATTCAAAACTGCAGGGTTTTTTTAACCTACTAAGTAAGAACGTTTTTAATTGTTAATTAAAAGAAAATTCTTACAAATTTTAAGATTAGTTTTGTCTATTATTTTTGCCAGCATAGTACACCATTTTTCTTTTTTTACCAGTGAAAGCAGCCTTATTGCTTAGTTAATAGTTTATATATCCTCGGCTTTTGCCATTTTCTTTTCCTCTAGAAAACATTGAAATCTCCAACACAGAATTGGAAAGTTGAAAATAGCAAAATAACAATGAGAATGTGACCGATGGAAGAGACAGAGATGGAGAATACTTATCTTCTCGAAATTTAAGAAACAAAATCAGGAAAAAGACAAAACAAAAATTACCAGTTTTTGGTAAAAAAAAAAAGAAGTTGCCATTTTTTGGTGTAAAAAATGAAGAAAAACTCGTATATCAAAGTATTGGGCCTTCAGTTTTGGACCATTCGTATAATCTACTGCCTAATTTTCTTCAAAGCCCATCAATGAGTGTAGTTTCTTTTTCTGTACACATCATCTTATATTGGGCCTTCAGTTTTGGACCATTGGTTTTTTTTGTCACCATTGTATATCAAAAATAGGCTACAAAGTGCATTTCATTTGTGGAACTATAAGAATATGAACAAAAGCTTTTACAGAAGAAAAAAAAGAAAAAAGTTGGAAGGCGTGTAGGTCTTTGTTTTGTATGACTAAAAAGGTCTAGGAACACATAGGTGGCATATTTTAGTTGGAACTTGGAAGAAACCTTGCTCACGAACTTAATACCATGTTTATGCAAATAGCCAATGAGGTAGAGGTTGATAAGCTTCGGACCCATTTCTATCTTCCATTACAGACTTCAATCATTGAAGGTCAAAACATACTATTCTCAACATCCAAATATAATACACGAAAGACACATTTTCGTAATACCTAATAAACTAGGTAACCCAAAAACATATATTCTGGACCTTTTCATATCTCATAAGCCCATTTATTTTTGCAACTAAAAGAGAGCAAAGCAAAACCATTACAAGGCTTGCATCACAATATAAAAACACTACAATACCATAGATTCCAAGATATCTTTGTTACAATATTTATTTATTCAATCATGGAACCTTCTACATCCACCAGAGGATCTTAAACTCTTAAAAACCCCGGGAAAATCACATTACACTTATATGGATTAATAACTCCAAAGTGACAATTCTTCATAGCAACCCATTTCTTCCTCAACGTATACACTCGTACTATTCATATCATTGTACGATCTCGGCGGCGACATCAACGGTTCCTCAGCTAGCCTCGTCATCATTCCGGCCACTCCCTCTCCGTCCTCCAACGCCGCAATTTCGCCACCACTACCGGCTGAGGGCAAGACTGTAATTCCCGTACTAAACTCCGGTGGCCTGAAAATCTCCGCCGCCTCGGCTGCCGTGCGCCGGATTGTGTAGGGATCGGTGGATTCCGGGGCAGGTAGCCGCCAGACGGAGTCGGCGAAATTCAAGCGGGTGGATCTCCCGCGCAGAGCAAGAGCCGCCACGTCATGAGCACGCGCAGCCATCTCTGCCGTGGGATAAGTTCCGAGCCAAATTCGACGTTGGTGAATCGGTTCTCGGACTTCGCAGACCCATTTGTCGCCGTTCCTCCGCCTCACGCCTCTGTAGATTGGATGACGTGTCTCCTTGAAAACCCGGCGTCCTGCACGCCTCTTTGGCCGCATCTCCGCCAGGATAGCGTTGCCGTCGTTTTCCATCTCCGACCTAATTTCGATGAAACAGAGCATAACGTTTTAGTAAACAGTAAAAAAATCCAAAATTTCAGCGAAATCCAAATTATAAATTTGCTAAAACCCCATGTTTTCGAAATGGGTTATGAAAAATCTAACTGAATTCAAGCTTTACTTGAGTTGAAACAGAGCTATAAACAGAGTAAAATGCGAAACAAAACAAAGAAAGCAGAAAAATCGAATTTTCGATCAGAATCGAGTTTGAATATTTGACAAAAGATGAATTTAGAAAGAATTATCTCACCACGTTCTTGAAATTTGGACGTATTTCAAGCTATACTTGAGTAAGTTTGAGGCATGGTTTAAAACAGAGTTTGAATGCAGAATAAAAAAATCATAACAGAAAACTGGAAATTTCACAATCGTCAAAGATAACATCAAGGAAAGCAGATAAATAACCTCGAATGATAGTTGTTGGTTTCTTGGATTCGCTGAGTGTTCTTGAGTGTGCTCTGTTTTAGTGGTAGTTGCCGTTGGGGAGTAGAGTGAAGTGAGAAGAGAGTGTGTATTATTTATAGGCAACGGTTTGTGGGACATCCTAGTTACGAAACGGACGCGTGTGAGACATGGTGACGATTTTATAAGGCCACGCTGGCAATAAGAACGTCCTTTTAAATATTAGCTGTTATTTAATGGTTACAGATTATATGTATCTTTATATTATAGTTTTCAATTTGATATATTTATTTATTGATCTAGCCAGTAATCAGTATGAAACTAGTAATTTGTTTTTGTTTTACTGCAAGAATTACAAATTTAACATCTGAAAGTTTTATGTAATCTTTTGACCACAAAAAAAAAAAAAGTTTTATTTAATCTTGGTACGTATCAGTATTAAAGATGAATGATACAATGATACACCGTACACGCTTCAACTAATCGATGCAATGTGTTCAAATACTCGGATTAGACTTGGTTTAGAGTTGACCAAAAAAAAAAAAAAAGATTTGGTTTGAGAAAAATGTGAGAGTTCACTATTTCAGTTCAACTTTCGGGAAATAGTTATATTCATAAATCATTATGACATACTTTCTCCGTTTATAAAAGATGATTTTGAGGTAAAGAAACTTATGTTTCATGAAACTTATGTTTCATATTGAAAAAGTCTACGTTAATTGAATAAGAGACAATAATAGCAAGTTTTTAGAATAAGTCAATTTCAGTTTACTACTTTCTAGCTTAATTAGGCGGTAAAATAGTTGAATCATGTCCTATTATTTAGCTAAGTCATTCGTTGTATTTCTATTATAAATTGTATCATATGCACAATAAATAAAGTTAGATAATTCAGATACATTTTAAGCTAAAGCATTCACATTCACATCTGGCATCGGAGCAAACAAAGCGATCAATGAGAGAAAATATGAGTGACGATAAAACACCCACTAAAATCCCTCACTTTGATGATCATTACGATCATTGGACTCCAATTTGACGATCACTTTGATGCTGCGACTGATCGCAATGATCTGCGACTCCAATTTTCAATTGCTCAGAATTTTAGCGATGCGACTGCGACTGTAATATTTAGTCGCGAGTCGCGGTCGCTGCAACTGCCAAAAGAACACAAATACTTAATCGCAGATCGCTGTCGCAGTCGCGGTCGTTGCGACTGCCAAAAGAACATGACTGTTCTCTCATAATGTTAAGTTTGGAAACAATCATAAGTTTCTAGTTAATTGAAAAGGAGTGTTAAAATCATGCTTAAGAGTGTAGTTTATGTGCATGGTACATGATATGTATTTTCACTACAAGAAAACAGGGTCGTTTGCGACGCCAAAATACGTCGCCAATGCGTCGCAAAGCTGTTTTTGCGTCAAATGTGCGACGAAATAAGTTCGTCGGTTCTAGCTCGTCGCAAATGACATTTCGTCGCAAATTCGACGCAAAAACAGCGACGAAAAGGAATTCGACGCAAATTCATCGCAAATTACTTGCGTCGATTTGCGATTTAATTTGAGTCGCAAACTAAAACTTCGCAAACAAGACGCGAAAGACAAAATATCATGAGAATCCATGTTTTCACACTTTTTGCAAGGACAAAATATCATGCATTTTTTACCAAAATTTTGCGGTGCAGATGGACGTTGGTTGATCGCCTGAGTTAGAAATTGTTTCAACCCGTCCTTGAATTCTTGTGTGATTTCCCCGTCACCGGATCTCTACGCTTATACATCCACGCTCGAATACTGTAAACTTCATGTTGCGAATACATGATAATTTTTATAGAGGAGTCAAATGTGGTGGTAGTAAATATAATACTTCACTTTGTGCATGGTTCGGGGTGTATATATAGACATTAAATTTACGACATTTTTGAGTCATAGAATTTTGCGACCAATTTGCAACTTAGTTGTTACCAATTTGCGACGAATTTACGACAAATTTAATCGGTACAACTGTATTCTTAAAACATTTTATAAATGCTTTCCGAAATTAGTTACATACGTACCAAAAACGTCGCTATATTTTTACGTTGCTATACGGTCGCAAATTAGCGTCGTTTTACCATCGTTTCAGCTTCTTCTGTCGGCAAGTCACAAATTCGTCGGTATTTTGCGACGATTTTGCTACGAAGTCCTCTTTTGTAGCACATTCGTCGCAAATTTGCGATGGATTTGCGACTATTGAGAAAATCGTCGTAAATTCGTCGCAAATAATTTGCAATTTTGAGACGCTTTTGCGATTGTCTTTTTCACAGCAAATTTGCGACATATTTGCGTGCAAATAATGTTTTGTCCTAATTACGATGCAAATTAGTCGCAAATTGGCGTCGAAAAATTGGCGTCGCAAATTTTCGACGCAAATCGCCCTGTTTTCTTGTAGTGTGTGTTCAATACTATACTTGATAAAGTTGAAATCCCCAAAACAAAAATTACTTTCGTTTTTCTCTATTTTCCAAGATTAGCAATAACTCAAATAAGATTAGTTAAATTTCTCAAAATGATAAATAAAATTAGTTAACTTGAATATGAGCCTAAATATTTTATAGATTCACGAGCCAACTAAACCAAAAATGAACTTTGATCAATTTTTAACAACTTCTTGAATTAATATTTTTTATTTGGAATGGTCAATTCTTTTTTGTTAACGACATTTGGAATGGACAATTTTGTTTTTGTTACTGTGGTCATTATAATCATCAACAAGGAGATTAGCATTATTATTATTTTGTAGTGGTGGTCACCTGACCACCCTCTCCCTCAAAGGAGATGATAATTGGCTTACCTACAGTTCCACAGATGAAAGTCACTATCGTATACCATTTCCAAAACAGAGCAAGTGGAGAGCAACCGAAAAGCTGCAACTCATTCACTCAGACATGTGCGGACCGGTCAATCCTCCGTTTATAACGTAAAAAAAAATATATACCTGATGTCCAAAAAAAAAAAAGAAAAAAAAAATTTCAGCCATATTTGATAATTATGAAAATAAGTAATGGAAATATAAATATTCAAAAATGCAAATAAATGATTTATTTTACATGATAACAATATAATGTGTATAAAATAATTTTAGTGATAGTTCTTTTATATTAATTCTTACAACTTATAAGTAAATATTTATATCTACTGCAACTTAACAATAAATATTAATAATTTGTTATTGATCATGGGTCAACCGGTTGTTAATGAATATTTAATGTTATCAATTGGTGTAAATATGAAAAGTATGGTAAGAAGATTAGGGGAATAAGTGAGATTTTTTGTGATTTACTATTGTAAAATTGAATGGGTAAAAGTTAAAATAAAATTGGATACATGACGGTTCTTCATGAATACTTGAGGAAGAAAAACATACTTTATTATATAATATTCATCACTGAAATGCAAGATGCATTCCGGCATTGCACTGATTAAGATATTGCTTAGAGACTATGCAAGTGATAATTTTGTCTTCAGATTTTCCTTTGATACGTATAGTTTGCCGCTCGTAATCGACTTCACTCTTCACATACCTGAATAGAGGAGCTTGGAATACATATTTCTCATTTGGATTCACAAACTGGTTAAAAATAAATTGGTGAAGATAACGAGCGCCAAGATATTTTTTACTTGAGGGTATATATATACACTCCCTAGATAATGACCGATCCACTACTAATTACGAGATACTTTTCTAAAATGGATGACTAGTCAATTTTACAGTAACTTATAAATGACTATAAAATCAGCTACGAGGCCAAATTAGCGACATCATTGTCACAATTTTATCGTACTATATTTTCTACGTCTAATAGTATGCCAAAATCCTAATCCTTATATCACCAAACTTGATCATATATATTTTGACGGATTTGCGATGGTGTTGTCAGAAATCCATTGCAGCTGTTTCAAAAACATTGAAATAGTTCAAAATGAGATATGTTTGTGACAACACCATCGCAAATCCGTTGCAAAGTTTGATGAGAAATAAATCTAAAAATTTGGGAATTATATTATGATGGAATTCCTATAATGTTTTGCATATCCGTCGTAAATGCGTCTCAATGTTTGCCGCCTTTCACAATTGACCAAAATTTTAACAACAAATTTGATTTAGTATTGCTATATATATAAGGAATTGCAATGAACTCAAAAGTTATATAAGACCGGCGAGTTTCTCTTCAGTGTAGCTCACTCCCTTCTCTCTCTCAGAATACCATACTTGAGTTGGAATCTTTCACACGTATAAGGTATTTATATTTTCATTGTTATAACTAAACATTTTTATATGGAATGTTCTTAATTTTAGATTAGGTTTTGTAAATTTATGACTGCAATTTAGAAATGCAATTTAAAAGTGGAGTGTAGGCTGGAAATCAGAAGTGGAACTAACATTTTTTTATTTTATTTTTGGGTTGACTATGTATATTGCCCCCTACTATAGCAACTAAAGTTGTGATACCCCAGACTTTTTGCCTCCACAATTTCGGTCACGAACTTTTTTTTTCTCTGTATTATACCTCAGACTTTTTTTTCTCCGCAATTGACCATTGAACAGTAAACCAACCGATTAAGGTTCATAAACCAGTATATGCGTTTTAAAATAAAGTTTGGATTAATTAATACACTTTTCTTATTTAATTTTAATCTGAAAAAATAAAAAACTAAAAATCACTTTAAGCTTAATGAAATTACATGAAAAAAAAAATATAGAAA
>OVAF01000472.1:0-39585 GCA_900406245.1 Odontarrhena argentea | reverse complement strand
ACCAAATTTGGTGTTAAAATTACACCAAATAGAGTTTTATGGTTGGAGATGCCCTAAGTAAGCTAAAAAGTTTGAGTATAATATACCTCAAAGTTTAAATTAAAATTTACAAAACAGATAACCATCTACCTGCCGACCAAAAAAGAAAAGATAACCATCTACCTTATAAAGACAATTCGTGAATTCCCATTTTGTCAATTCACTCGATTATACATATCAAAACAGAGCATGTTAGGTGATTAAAAAAAAAAAAAAGTGATGGAATATGGTATAAACACAAAGAATACTTCCAAACTCTTACGTATTGGAATCACAAAAATAAAACAGTAAACCTGTCGATCGATCAGTTAACTCTGTGGTCTTTCAAGTCCCAATGCTTAAGAATAATCGTCCCGTGATTAACATATTCTACTAATTAATCTAATGCTTCTTTAATATTCAGTAACCTAATTTTTTGGAACTTCAACTTTTGAAATTTTTTCACAAAAAAGTTAGATGAATAAATTTACGCAATATTATTTCAACTATGCAGAATATATATATATATTTGCAAACGTACGAAAAACAAAATAAATTATTACACCAATAATATTAAATTTGGTAACCTATAGAATATAGATCCAATTGATGATATTTTATTACATTATTACATATCTCTTCCACTCTCAACACTCTTTGTCTCTCTCTCTAGTCTCTACCATCATCACTCTGTCTCCATTCTCCCGGCGATGTTCCAACACGCGCCGTCTTTCCTTTTCATCCTCTTCATCTTCACCATCCTCTCACCCGTTTCACCAAACCCGATTACAGTCCAACCATTCTTGGTCAAATCATCCCCACCCGCAACCATACCCGCCTTCCCAGAGCAATCAGATTTCTCCGGTTGTCCTCTAGATTTACCAGAAGACCTTTTCCACGGAATCAAATCAGCTTGTTCCGGCAACAAGCTTCACAGAGGCAAATGCTGTCCTGTTCTAGGCGCGTGGCTTTACTCTGCTTACTCAACCACTGCCTTGACCCGTTCCGTTTCGAGAAACGCTTCCTCGACTCTGGAGGAAGATATGCCTCTGCTTCCTGATGACTCGGAGACTTGTGTTGATGGATTGGGGAAGTCTCTGAGAAGGAGAGGGATTGAGTTAGCTAAACCGAACGAGACTTGTGATGTTGTGTACTGTTACTGTGGGATTAGGTTGCATCCGTTTAGTTGCTCTGAGGCTTTTAGAGTTGATGAACAAGGGAAAGTTGTTGGTGATGAGAGTGTTGAGAGGTTAGAGACTGATTGTTTGAGTGGAAGTAGTCATCACAATAACAATGCTGATCGATTCTCGAGTCTTGCTCGCTGTAACAAGTGCTTGAACAGTCTCTACAAGGTAACTTTTCTTGCAATTTTTACAATATTCGGTAGATTTTGGTGTTTTGGATCCACAATTTGATAATGTCACTAGAATTAGAAGAATGATAAAATGTAAGTCTAGACAAATTTTGATGCAAATCTAGTAACTTCAGATCATCTTTTGATACCCTTTTAGTGTTGTTAGTGTTTTAGCATTTGAGTTTTGTTTGGATTTACTGATTTAGTTAGTTTTTGAGTGAATGGACTAGATACAATAAGGTTTGGTCCAAAGTTATTTGGTTTTTTAACATTAAGGGTTTTACTTTTACCATAAGAGTGAATGAGTGAGTGAAAATTTGGAATTATGTATTCTAGGATTCTTTCTGATATGTGTGTCCATCATCCATGGCGGATGATAAAGGAAAAGTATTGTTCTTTAGCTTTTTGTTCTTTTTCTATCTGACACACGAATCTACGCGCTTAATCTTAAACACTGTCCCTGATCTTCACGCTCGCTTTCTCTGTTCGTTTCATCATAAGATTGTCATTCTTCATCTGCATTTTAATCACCAAACCCACCATAGCAACCAGCTTCCACTATCTACTTTTGAATCATTAGTATAGCAACAAACACTACTGATATTTGTCTTTTTTTTGCAGCTAAACCCGAAGAAGACTTTGGGAACAAGAAACCCATCCAAGGAAGATCGAAACAGAACAACAAAGATGCATAACAAAGATTGTGTCCTAATGGGTCTCACTTGGCTTCTTGCTAAGAATCGTACAGCGTACTTCCCTACTGTCACTTCCGTTCTACGAGCAGTCATGCTTAACCAAGACGGCGAGCCACGGTCATGTGCTCTCGGCGGCGACGGTATGCCCTTAGCCGTCGATTCTTCGGAATTCTCCAACGGCTCGTCAACTTCACTTCAGTATCCGTACCTCATGGTCAACTTCTTCTTACTCTACAGTGTAATCACATTGGTCTTACTAAAGTCGTGGTGACTTACAGACGTGGCATTGTGAAATTATGTGATTGGTTTGGTTAAGTGACATTTGAGATAGAGAAAGAGAGATGGGCTTCCTGTCTTTGTAAATTAGTTTTGTTTTTGCTGTCGTTGTTGTCGCCATTATGTTATTGTTTTAGTCAAATTAAAAAATTCTTAGTTCGAAAAATTCAACTACATTTTCCAGTCGAATCAAATAATGTGAGAGCTAAAAATCAAAATTATAAAAATCATTTTTGGAGAAGAAGAATAATAATAGAGAAAGGGCATGTGAGTAATGGGGACGAGGTGGTGTGGCTGGTTTGAGAGAGACACGGAGGACTTGTGACAGCTTTGTTCAAATGTTTTTGGCCTTATCTTTTTTTCACTCTTAGCCACGGAAATGTCAAAACTATATAATATATGAATGCGACCAAGAGAAATGAATCCCCGCTACTGATTTTTCTTATATTCTCATACCTCTGATATTTTCTTTTCAGAATATCCTCCTTCACAATTCAAAAATGATATTAGAGCAAAGCTAGCTGGGTTGGGTTCATTGGCCCATGGGCTGCATATTACTTGCAAAGTTGCAATATATATATAGTTGTAAAACTATGGCATATCATATCACACGTATATGATGATCAATTTAGCTTTGGCATTAATATTAAAAAGCCGCACAGATTCTTGGGAGCTCTTTGAAACAGCCACGCCGCTGAATCACGATGGGGAAAGGTCCCCTGTCCTTTCGCCGTCTTTCGAGCATCCGCAATCGGAAAAAGGGCGCTACGGTGAAAGACGACGGAGAAGGCGGACCTTCATCATCTCCACCGCCTCCTACGCCGATCATTGCAATTGTGGGAGCAGCGACGGGGAAGGCGAAGAAGAAAACTGGTGGAGCTAGGCTTTGGATGAGGTTTGATCGAACTGGAGCTATGGAGGTTGTGGAGTGTGATAAGAATACCATCATCAAACGTGCTTCAGTTCCCGCTAGGGATTTGAGAATCCTTGGCCCTGTCTTCTCTCACTCTTCTAATATTCTAGGTATGACTTTCTGTGAATTTTGCTTTGTCATTGTGGTTTTGAGAGTGATTGATCTTTCGGTAGTGCAGCGAGGGAGAAAGCGATTGTTGTCAATTTAGAGATTATCAAGGCAATAGTTACAGCTGAAGAAGTGCTGCTTTTGGATCCTCTTCGTACCGAAGTTCTTCCGGTTGTTGAGCGACTAAAGCAAGAGTTTCCGCAGAGGAATGTAATCCTAGATTCTGCGAGTGTGCTACAATCTTCACTTGATCCAGAAGCCGGAGAGGGTTTGCAGAAAGAGCTGCCTTTTGAATTTAAGGTTCTCGAGATTGCTCTCGAGGTTGTCTGCTCAGTTGTTGATAAGAGTGTGACAGCACTCGAGACAGAGGCTTGGCCTGTCCTTGATGAACTAACCAAGAATGTCAGCACTGAGAATCTTGAATTTGTTCGGAGTTTGAAAAGTAATCTCACCCGCTTGCTAGCCCGGGTACAAAAGGTAAGGAAAGATCCGACTCGATCATTACCTTGTATTCTTGATACTGTGATGGGCAGAAACATAAAGTTGTTGTTACATTATTCAGGTGAGAGATGAACTCGAACATCTGTTAGATGACAATGAAGATATGGCAGACTTGTACTTAACAAGAAAATGGATCCAGAACCAGCAAAGTGAGGCATCAAATAGCATTTTCGCCTCACAACAACACAATACATCAAAGCTTTACCGGGTCACATCAAGCAGAAGCGGTAGAAGCGCAAGTATGGTGACGAGCAATAACGACGAAGATGACGTGGAGGATCTTGAGATGTTGTTGGAAGCATATTTCATGCAACTGGAAGGAATGCGGAACAAGATTCTTACTGTGAGGGAGTACATTGATGACACAGAAGACTACGTGAACATCCAACTGGATAACCAACGTAATGAACTGATCCAGCTGCAGCTGATACTGACGATAGCGTCGTTTGCAATAGCTGCAGAGACATTGATCGCCAGCTTGTTCGGAATGAACATACCGTGTCCATTGTATAACATGAATGGCATCTTTAATTACTTTGTGTGGAGTGTCACTGCGTTCTGCATTGTGCTTTTCATGGTCACCCTTGGTTACGCGAGGTGGAAGAAGCTGCTTGGTTCATAATCTCTGTCTCTCTTTCTTATAAACCATGTGACACTTCTTGTGTAATAAAAACGCAGTGAGACATGTTCTTATAGATATTAGTTTGCAGCATTTTTTTTGTTTCAGTAACACCAAATCTTCTACTCCGGCTTCAAGGCTTAAATACATGTACATAGTAGATATCAAATTCGAAAACAAATAACAAAATGACAATGATACGGGTGTAGGTGTGGGCATGAGTTTCCATCACAACCCTCATTTTGAGTTTAATTACCGCTGATTCTAATATTCTATTGAGCTTATGTTAAGCTTTACCAATTCAAATAAAGATGTGAATAACAAAGAAAGCAAAGCAACTCAAAGCAAGAGTAAAGCATACAAAGTAGATTCATGTTCCAACAGATCAACTAATAAACTCAAACTTGATCTTTCACTTTGATGATCTGGCGAGATTTAGCAAATCCATGGTCAATCGCAATTTTTCTTTTTCGGCTGATCTTGCCCAATGAAATTTTTTGACCAGCTCAAGACATGACAATTTCTCTAGGAAATGTTTCAATTGCCACACCTCTAAATTCTGAAATTTTAAGTTTGAAAAAGTAAACATTATGATATAAATTCTTATATTCATTTCGATATATCATCTTAAACACACATGTAAAACTAAAAACATATATATATTAAAACTAAAAGAAAGAACAAGACGAGATAATCATATATATATCAACCATAACAACTAATTAA
This sequence comes from Odontarrhena argentea, assembly GCA_900406245.1. NCBI lineage: Eukaryota > Viridiplantae > Streptophyta > Magnoliopsida > Brassicales > Brassicaceae > Odontarrhena > Odontarrhena argentea. The sequence continues at coordinate 34,375 of OVAF01000472.1, read as the reverse complement.
ATAATTATAAACGTTAATTATTCATATTAGCTAGTATTAAATTTCAATCCTAAACTAAAATTATCTAATTTGCTTGCATCCGCTACCTTCATTTTTCTTAACCATCATACAAAACACACGACCATCTTCATTCTTCACACCACTAGTTAATAATTTTTTGTTGAGATTACTATTTGAGATAATTAATCCTAACTTTGAATTTATATATTTTATGTTAAAATTGATTTATTTAGTTTTTTACATTGAATTTGTGAACAAATGTTGTACCAACAATTACAATTTATTAGTTTTTATTCAATATGAATTGATACTACAATATTGATATCATATCATACATTAATTTGGAATTTCATAGTGTGTTAATAATAAAGACAATAAGATCTAAAAAAAATGAAGTTGAACATTGTCTTTTGAAAGTGTTGCATTTATTTTCATCAAAAGTTATTCGTTATGTTGGAGAAAATATGCATAATATGAAAAATTAGTAGTCATGCAGTTTNCCAAAACTGTTTTCCCCCCTTTTTTTTTTTTTTTTTTTTAAATTGTTATTATAGACCGTCACTATGAAAGGATAAATGAGAGCAAGCTAGTTAAGTAAAAAGACGATGATGAATTATAATGAGTTTGCTAAAGAAAACATACAAACACGATCTTAGATCTTTACAATTTCTTTTTTTCATGCCAAAAATTCTTCATTGATGTTATATACATTAATTCATCTTTATTTCTGTTGAACAAAGTTTTGTCGAAAAGAAATCCTAGTTCACTTTTTTTTTGTTGGTCTGATCCTAGTTCACTATACAATGTGATTTGAAGTATTAACAACTTGATTTTTTTTTTTTAAAGTATGAATATTTTGAATGTAAATTCAATGTACGCAAAGTTATTACACATTTGATTCGTGGAAGTAATTTAGTTGGAGTTGGATCCATTTCTAATTTTATACACATAATTTAATATTAAAATTCATGTTGACAAGAAAAAAATCCATTTTTTGCCAAAGAAATTTTTATGTAGTTTTTGTGGCCAGAGAAGTTTGTGACATAGATCATTAACTTTAAATAGCTTTAATTTTTTTATTAATTAAAAGAAATTTAAAATTAAACAGCTAATGTCAAAAGACTCAAAACCGTCCTCTCTCTCGTTTTTCCTCATCTTAGCTTCCGTCACGATCCCTTACAACACTCAACCAAGTCTTCGATAATGGAGCTTGCCGAAACCTACGCCTGCGTTCCATCGACGGAGAGAGGTCGTGGAATCTTGATCTCCGGTGATCCCAATTCCGACACGATCCTCTACACCAACGGTCGATCCGTCGTGATTCTCGACCTCAACAATCCGTTGAAGGTCTCTATCTATGGAGAACATGCTTATCCAGCCACTGTGGCGCGATATTCACCGAATGGTGAGTGGATCGCGTCGGGAGATGTGTCCGGGACTGTTAGAATCTGGGGGACTCATAACGAGTTTGTGTTGAAGAAGGAGTTTAAAGTTTTGGCTGGGAGGATTGATGATCTTCAGTGGTCGGCTGATGGGATGCGGATTGTTGCTTCTGGTGATGGCAAAGGGAAATCTCTTGTTCGTGCTTTCATGTGAGTTTGATCATCATTTTGATTTTGATGATCTTATCTTCTTAGTTGTGAAATGAAGTTAGAATCGATGACTTTGAGTCTTCTCTAGTAGTGACTTGTGTATAGGAACAACCTGTGATTTGGTAAAATGAATGAGGAAGATGAAATGTGTTGAATTTTATTGAATTGAGATGTTCTGATCTCAATTATTTGAATTCGATCAAATATTTTTCTAATCCATCAGTCTTCAGATTTTGTTTTTCTGTTTGTGTTGCATTGAATTTGTTGAATCGGATCCAACTTAGCTTATCGATTACATCAAACTGTCTTGCTTGATGATTGAATAGCTTCTTTTGTTTGAGTGAAAATGCCTAATGAAATAACTACCCTTTGTTAGGTGGGATTCAGGATCAACTGTAGGAGATTTTGATGGACATTCTAGGCGGGTTCTTAGCTGCGCTTTCAAGCCAACTAGACCGTTCCGCATTGTCACTTGTGGGGAAGATTTCCTAGTGAATTTCTATGAAGGTCCTCCTTTTAAGTTCAAGCTCTCAAGCAGGTCAGATATTCATACATACTTTCTGTTTCTTGTTCAGTTACATGCTGATAAAGAGATTCCTGTGTCTTTACGAGTTTGTTGTTTGTTGGTCGACAGAGAGCATACCAATTTCGTCAACTGTGTGAGGTTTGCACCAGATGGAAGTAAATTCATCACTGTAAGTTCAGATAAAAAGGGAATCTTATATGATGGAAAGACTTGTGACAAACTGGGAGAGCTCTCATCTGACGATGGACATAAAGGTAGCATCTACGCAGTTAGTTGGAGTCCTGATGGTAAACAGGTAAATAATTAGTTTCTGTTTGTTGTACTGTATTCTCAAAGTATGTGTGATGCTCTTATACTAGACGCAATCTACTCATTCCCAATGAATAAGGTCTGTTTTCGAATAGCATATGAAATAAATTAGTCTAACTGGCTGCACTCTGGAGATGTATTAGGCCAATATGAAGCCTCAATGAGATATCCTCGATATTTGAATTCTTGAGTACCTTATGGTTGATGCTGTGTATGTATTCACATGTTGTATTTGTTTGAATCTTCAACCAGGTTCTCACAGTATCTGCAGACAAGTCAGCTAAAGTATGGGAAATTTCAGATGATGGTAACGGAACATTGAAGACCACATTGACTTGTCCTGGATCATCAGGTGGAGTGGATGATATGCTCGTTGGGTGTCTTTGGCAGAACGATCATATTGTCACCGTGTCTCTAGGTGGTACAATCAGCATATTCTCAGCAAGCGATCTGGAAAAATCTCCCTTTCAGTTGTCGGGACATCAGAAAAACATCTCTTCCTTGTCTGTACTCAAAGGAAGTGCTGATTACGTACTATCCAGTAGCTATGAGGGTCTGATATGTAAATGGATGCTGGGCCGTGGATTTTGTGGGAAATTGCAGCGGAAACAAAACTCTCAAATAAAGTGCTTTGCTGCTCATGAAGAAGAGATCGTAACCTCTGGTTATGACAATAAGGTATATTGGTTCTCTCTTTGATTTTTTCACAAGTAGCTGGGACTTTTTATCTTGATGTCTGCAATGTTTGCCTTTGGTGTTTAAAGGAATGTAGAAGGAACAAGCGAATGAGGTATTTTTATCTGGGATATTAGTTATGCTTAAGATCATGGTTCATATTTCACGTGTTCCCTATTCACTGTTTCAGTGACATAGTTTCACATGGATATTTACAGTGATTTTATGATCTCTTATGATCACTCACACTATGGGAGAATACTACTCAATAAGATATCTTAAAAGAGCCATCACTAACCATGACTTATATTTAATATTTCATAGTTGATCTAATGGCTTATTGAGAATTGTTGTAAGCAATGTTATTGTTGATTGGGAAACTAACTCGTGTTCTTTCACTTTTTGATACTTATCCAGATATCAAGAATTTCTTATAAAGACGATCAATGCACAAACGAAGAGTCTATTGACGTTGGGAATCAACCAAAAGATCTAAGCCTTGCACCACTCTCACCTGATCTTCTTCTGGCGACCTTTGAATCAGGAGTTGTGTTTCTCCGTGGTGAGAAAGTAGTGTCAACCATCAACCTTGAGTTCACTGTAACAGCCTTGGCAGTAACACCTGATGGAACCGAAGCCGTCATCGGTGGTCAAGATGGTAAACTCCATGTGTATTCTATCAACGGTGACTCGCTCACAGAAGAAGCAGTTCTTGAAAAACACAGAGGCCCTATAAGCGTCATACGCTACTCTCCGGATTTATCCATGTTTGCATCAGCTGATTTAAACAGAGAAGCGGTTGTGTGGGACAGAGTCTCCAGAGAGGTAATTAAGATTATCTGCAACCTGTTCATGATTGTCCAATACAAACACTGATCTTGTATCCTGTTTCTGTTAAACAGATGAAACTAAAGAACATGTTGTACCATAGCGCCCGCATAAACTGCTTAGCCTGGTCTCCAAACAGCACAATGGTTGCTACAGGATCCTTGGACACCTGTGTGATTGTGTATGAAGTGGACAAACCTGCTTCCGCACGCATCACAGTAAAAGGAGCTCACTTAGGTGGAGTTTATGGTCTGGGTTTTGCTGATGACACCCATGTTGTGAGTTCTGGTGAAGATGCATGTATCCGCGTTTGGAGCTTAACTCCGCAGTAAGATTTGAGGTAAACTATAAAGATCTCTCTGGAAACCGAAACTTCTCTTGACTCTTTGGAAAAGCTTCTACTACTTTTGAGGGCTTTTGGATCTCCGTTTGGCCGTGGCAGTGTTTGTGTGTGTATCTTTTTGTCTCCATATTGTTGTTAAAGTGACACTTTCTGTTTTCTGTTTACTGCTTTGTGAAAATGAGATCTTGAGTCAGATTTTTTTTCTTTTCATTATCAGAAATCACTGATATAGAATGAGACTTGAGATTGTGACTTCTCCTCTGCTCAATGATTTTTGAATGATTTTGGGTACTTATTGTTGTAGTTAGATTAGCCTCATCATAATCTCTAGTCAAAGAAAACGAAGTTTAACATACTTCCACGTTAGTATAGATTTGTTTAATTGTCTAATCAAGTAGTTATTGAACCTTATTATCAAAAGGGATAAATATCAAACTCCATCTGACATTAGTAGTTAAGTACATTACTATAATAAGCCTGATGATCCACCACCTTGATCATCTCCAAAAGTCACTCACAACTTGGTGGCTTCTCATGTTTCTGTGTCTCCTTCTATTCTCTGCTTCCCGCTCTGGCGAATCTCCTCCGCTCGGAGACACCGTCCCAGTGGCAGTGGACACCGGAGATCTCACCAGACAGAGTTTCCCGGAGGAATTCTTGTTCAGAACCTCCACGTCGGCTTATCAGGTCGAAGGAGAAACGCAACAAGACGGTCGTGGCCCAAGCATTTGGAATACGTTTGTCAAAATTCCTGGTCTGATTGTTTCGAAAGCAAAATATGTTAGCTTGAGAGAACGGTTGGTTCTTCCTTATGGGATTGGACTGCGACAGTTTGCAGCATGCTATATAGAGTATACTAATAAAATCTTAATGTACACCACATGGAGTTGCAAAGGATGGGAAACCAATTGGTCCAAGGGTGAGATACATGCACATTTCTTCTGGATTTGGTTAACTCTCTGTAATTACTTAATTAGTGTTATATTATGAATTAATCTAGTTTAGTATAGGCACATTCGGGATGGTTATACAATGTACCATGGGGAATGTACAAGGCATTGATGTTTCATGGCAACCCAACTATGATTCTCTCCAAAAACGGTAAAACAACAATAAAATCCTCAATATCTTTCTTTGTTACATTACCAAGATCTTTAAATATGTTATATATGTGGTAAAATCTTGAATATAATCTTTATTTATAGGTATGGATGATCCGGGCAACATTTCTCTAGCTCAAGGACTAAATGACACAACGAGATATTGAGTATTACAAAGATTACATAACGCAGCTTAAAAAGGCAGTAGACGATGGAGCCAACGTAACTGGATATTTCGCGTGGTCATTTCTAGATAATTTTGAATGGTTATCAGGGTATACTTCAAGGTGACTTAAGTAGCTAATGAATCATATACAGTATGATATGTTTCTCATATAATGTTAGTTATGTTCTAATTTTTTTTGTGATTTGGTTTAGATTTGGAATTGTGTACGTTGATAACAAGACCTTGAAGAGGTATCCGAAGAGTCTGCTTTATGGTTTATGCAACTTTTGAAACGGGACCAATAATGAGCATGCAGCACAAGGTGTCCATGAAGGGCCAAGCTAGTGTGTGTAACTTGACAACTTTTCAACGCTTATACAAATATCAGCAGCAATCATTTGTCCTATATACCTTGCAACTTTCAGTAATGTCAGCATCATGTATATGGATAATGAAAATACAATAATAGCATAAACTCTAACTGAAAAATTCTTGCATATTTTGGTTATCATATAGTCTCTCCTAGTAACCGAGCCAACTTTAGAAATTCCGATTTAAAGAAATACCCTTCGAACCAAAGGTAGATCGAATCCGGGCACAAGGAAACCAACTCCTTGCGTTACCACTAGGCCACCAACACTTTGGTTATCTTAATTAAAAAAAACAAAAAAATAATAATAATACATTGAATTTTATCATCATCCTCTAGTCAGTATATACATCTTATCCGAACAAATATGCTAGAAGTTTAACCGAATATGTAGGGTTTTTTTTCTTGAAGGTCTGGATTATTTAGTTTCCGATCTTTTTTCTTTTCTCAGTGTAATTAATTATCTCATTCCTATATGTAAATTAGTTCATTCTACATGATGTCTACTATCTAGTATTTTTCTTTTCCTTTCATCCCTATTGATTTAAGAACTTTTATTTATATATATTAAGATTGTAGCATAAAAGTTTGTGTTAGTGTCGATCAATGTATTGTNTCGTAAAAAAAAAAAAAAAAAAAAGGAGAAGATATATTAGAAAGGTAGTGTATCTAAAATAAAAATGTATAGCAAGTGCAATTTGTTTTGTTACATCCCGGAACCTAACAGTCTGCATGTTTTAAGAACATACCAAGAAGAGAGAAAAACTAATGTCGTAAATGAAAAAATAAACTTCGATAGATTGTCGTAATCCTAGAACACATCACTTACACTCTGCTAGTCAAATGTAACGGGCGTTCTTTGGAATGTGTGCTTATAGAATAGAAATACACTATATACGTGTGTTTTGAGTACAATAAATGTTTCTTGGGTTTTGTATGTGAAGTACTCGACGTTTGTGCTAGGGAGAGGCTAAAGGAATAGTACGTTTTCACGTGAAGATTCGGGAAAAAAAGCCAAGACTTTGGGTCCACGAGGATTATACACATAATGGATTGAGATTTGACCAGTTTGTCCTTACACGATTCGTTTGGCGTGATGAATTTTCTCAAAATGTGGACCGGACACTCGGACACGATATTTCTGTTCCCAGCAATCTTGTCCTTTTTCTTACTTTTCTATCTTATTTATATACTAAAGATTGTCATGATTACCCAAAAAGAAGAAGATTGTCATGATAAGCAAAATGGTGAAATATAAAGATTTAAGTATTGATTTTGATTGTTGACTGATATAACCTGAAAAATTATTTAATCATTTTTTTCTACCTTTGTATCATATAGTAACTAGTCAATTTTGTTATGAAAAAAAAAAGAGAAAATAATCAGTCCATTTTCATCATGTAGTGAAAAAATTATAAAGATGGGATCAGATTACTCTATGTCAACTTTTTATAACATATTTTTCACCTTCTAAGCTTTTAGAGCTTTTCCTTTTATTTCTTATAGATTATTATTTTTTAAGCACAAATTTTTTAAGAATAAAATACTCAAAAATGGATTTTATTTATTTTTTAAAAAACAGAAAACTTATATTTAAAATACTCCATTACGGAAACTTATATTGACACATATTACAATCTATTTTATTTTGATACGTGTTATAATCTCATGAATTATGATTTTACTGTATATCATATTTACGCTAGATATTTTGAATTAAGTTCAAGAAAATTAAATCATAATCTTCAAATTGAAAAAATGGAATATGATTTCCATTAAATCATTACAATAAATGCATGCAAATTAAACCAATACATATTTTCACGAGTTGAAGATTCACTGTATGTTTTGAGTAATTATGTTTTGCATTATTCTACTGTGATTTACTAAGGACGCTATAAACTGTGAGAAAATCAGAAGTCCCATAGATCTCACCATAGCAAAAAAACGTGTTTGGATTGTTGCTTTTTAGTTTAAGTAATGATTAGCTATGCTTAACAAGTGACTTTGAAATTTTTATAGCTATATAAAAATGGGTAATGATGAGAAAGATTCCGTGAATTTCGGCCCGTGATAACATGTAAAGCAATTTTGCTTAAGCACATATAGGTTAATACTTAATACATTTTAAATTAATTTTGATTAACAGCATATAAAACAGAGATCACATAACTTACAATTTTACAAGGCATAAATTAGTGACAGTATGGACAACATCCTTAACATATAGCTGATAAATTTAAATTTGGTAACACATCCAATTGTTGTGAATTAAAAAAAAGAGAATCTTACAACTTTATTACTTATAACTGCCAATTATTTTTTCATAAAACAGAATCAACTTTTCAATAATAAGTATATATATATATATTTGATACCACATATAAAAATGCTAAAAACTCCATTTTAGAATCAGTGTATGATCTTATCCAAAAGATGAATAGTCACTTAGTCAGCTAATACCATCCTTCCAATATATTTCTATAACCAATGCATATTATTATTTTCACACATTCATTGTAAAAAGCCTATATATACTTAAGTTACTCTCCCCAAACCAAAACAGTCCAAACTCACTCATACCATGAGACTTCTCATTCCACCTATGTGGCCTCTCCTTCTCCTCCTCCTCTCTTTTCTCAGCTCCGGCGAATCTTCGCCGGCCAAAGAAAAGATAAATTTGGACACGGGAGGTCTCAGTAGAGAGAGTTTCCCAAAGGGATTCTTGTTCGGAACCGCCACTTCGGCTTATCAAGTGGAAGGAGAGACTCATCAAGATGGTCGTGGCCCAAGCATTTGGGACGCATTTGTCAAGATTCCTGGTAAAATTACAATCAAGATTACAACACTTTAATTGCATAGTTATTTATTAAATATAACACTCCTAAAAAAAAAACAGGGAAGATTGCCAACAATGGGACAGCTGAGTTAACAGTGGACCAATATCACCGTTACAAGGTACTAAACTACTACTAATCTTAAAAGATTGATATATATAATTATATTCGTTTTCCAAGTGTTACATTTTGGATTGTAAATCAAATTCCAGGAAGATGTGGATTTGATGAAGATGCTCAACTTTGATGCTTATAGATTCTCCATTTCATGGTCAAGAATATTCCCTGGTATTATCATTTACAATAATTAAAACTAATGGTTGTTTTATATATATAAGATAAGGTTTATAACTTCAAGAGATTATGAATACAGAGGGAACCGGTAGAATCAACTGGAAAGGAGTTGCTTATTACAATAGATTGATTGATTACTTAGTCCAAAAAGGTATAATATCACAACCTTTTCGTATACACTTATCAGTTTCAATATTAAAATAAATTCTAAAGAACCTAATCTTATGCATATTTATGCTTAGGGATTACACCGTATGCGAATTTGTACCATTATGATCTTCCTCTGGCTTTAGAAAAGAAGTATAAAGGCTTACTTAGCAGACAAGTTGTGTAAGCATGCACCATCCTTCAACTATAGACTCTCCTTTGCCCTTTTTGTTTTGGTCTTTATTTACAAACTAACCAAGAAGATGTAAATTTGCAGTAATGATTTTGCGGATTATGCGGAATTTTGTTTCAATATATTCGGAGACAGAGTGAAAAATTGGATGACATTCAACGAGCCGCGTGTGGTATCTGCTCTAGGTTATGACAACGGTATTTTTGCGCCGGGTAGATGCTCCAAAGCATTTGGAAATTGCACTGAAGGAAACTCCGCGACAGAGCCTTACATTGTTACTCATCACCTCATTTTGGCACACGCAGCAGCGGTCCAAAGATACCGCAAATATTACCAAGTAAACTAGAGCTTATAATATATATCTCTTGAATTGATGTGGTAGAACTCTATATCACTCTTTTGTTGAACTAACGAAGAGTTCTTAATTTTTTTTTTCAGGAGAAGCAAAAGGGAAGAATTGGGATTCTTCTAGATTTTGTTTGGTACGAGCCGCTTACTAGAAGTAAAGCTGATAATTATGCAGCTCAAAGAGCAAGAGACTTCCATATTGGATGGTAAAATGTTCATGCTTTTGGACATCCAAAAACTCATATATTTACCATTACATTTTTAGGTGAGCTTATATATTAATAGGGATCTTTTTGCATGTGGATAATGTTTTAAAGGTTTATTCACCCATTAACATATGGAGAGTATCCAAAGACGATGCAAAACATTGTGAAAGAGAGACTTCCAAAATTCACAGAGGAAGAAGTGAAAATGGTGAAAGGTGCTATGGATTTCGTGGGAATAAACCAATACACCACTTATTACATGTCCGATCCACACCTCACCACTCCACCAAAGGATTTGGGTTATCAACAAGATTGGAACGTCGCTTTCGGCTGTAAGTTCTTCAAACATTCAAGATTCTGGATTTTGTTTACAATCTTTACCAACCACATTAAATTTTTATATTAGTGACAATGTGTAGTATATAATTTTGACAAAAGATTTAATATTTACACTTGCAGTTGCTAAGTTGGGGAAGCCTATAGGTCCAAGGGTGAGATACACATTATTTTGTGATTTCTTTCCATGTTAACTAGTATAGTTTTGAATTATAAGAGGTCTTATAATAATTACATCAATTTATCATAGGCTTACTCATATTGGTTATACAACGTACCATGGGGCATGTACAAGTCACTGATGTACATTAAGGAACGTTACGGCAACCCATCTGTGATTCTCTCCGAAAACGGTAAAATCTATAAATCAAATGTTTCTTCAGATTTTTATACTTCCAAATTTATAGAAATGCTAAAGTTTTATAAATGTTTTGAGCATATATCTTAATAGGTATGGATGATCCGGGCAATGTTACTCTAGCTCAAGGACTACATGACACAACGAGAATCAAGTATTACAAAGATTACTTGACTCAACTTAAGAAGGCGGTTGATGATGGAGCCAATGTGAATGGATATTTTGCGTGGTCGTTGCTAGATAATTTCGAATGGTTATCAGGATATACTTCAAGGTACGTTACTTGAGTTAGCTAGTTAACCAACCTATGCTGGTATACGAGATTTCTGATATACATATCTTAATTGTATAGGTTTGGGATCGTCTATGTTGATTACAAGACATTGAAGAGATACCCCAAGATGTCTGCTCAATGGTTTAGGCAACTTCTAAAACGAAACAAGAAATAATCAGCTCGATAGTGTGATGGATTTAGATTTTAAAGGTTGAAATTGATCGTTGAAGAAATAATGGGGCGGTTTTAGTCCAATTGTATGTTTTAAGGATGTGAACTACTGAATTGTACCTTGAACTCTCTCCTTCTTCTTTGACTTGTCAATTTCAAATAATAAGAAGTTTCGGCAGCAATAAATATGCATTCTGCACCCTGGCAACTTTCAATTTTTGTAGATTTGTATGCATGGATATAACCTTCCTAACGATCATTAATTTAAGTTATATATATATGAACCTTATCAATTATGACATTTAGCATTCATCTAGTAGGCTAGTACATACATTTTCTTCTCATTCGTTTTTTCTTTTCTTTCCATCACCCCATTTATTTAGATAAAAAAACTTTTAAAAGTCATTTTCAAGTTCGGAGGGCCAGAGTTTTGTTCTCTTCTATGTTTTGTTTTGTTGTTGTTTTCTGATTTAGAAAAGTTCATCTTAGAATTTAGTCATTTTTTTTTTTTGTTAAAGACACTAATAAGGGGAAGACATCACCCGATTCACCACTAATGATGATCTTTTTTTTCATAAACATATGTTAAATTTATATGTGAACTTTTGGATCCAAAACTTCCTCCTCATTTCCAATTGTGCCTCCGCCTTATTTTTTTTTCAACAGTCCACTTTTTTAAAAAAATTGTTTAAAACGTAAAAAAAATCACTCATAGAGTTACTGGCCCAATGGACATATATGCCCTTTATATTGAAGCATAAACATAAATCAATGTAAGGATATCTTTGTCATTTAAAAATGTGTCACTCACTTTTCCTCACTACTCGTCCACTCTGCTTCGCTTAACGCTTAAAGCCTTAAACTTTGAAAACGTGAACTAGGGTTTTAAGCGGCGAATCTCCTCCTCTTCACCGATTTTCCGGCGACGTTTTACTCTCCTCTTCCCTCCGATACCGCCGTTTTACTCGATCGTCACCGCTGAAGCAACCTAGGTACCCATTTTAGGTCTCACGCTTTGATTCTGCTTTTAAGCGTCGAAATTTCGCGAGAATATGCTTTAAATACACTATCTTTATGGTCCCATGTTGATTCCCTTGCTTCGATTTTGGTGAAATGTTTGATTGCTTCATCGATCGTAACATGCATTTGCCTAGTTCATGACTTTCGCGACGGTTGGGTTCTTTCTCTCTTCCTTCGCTTGGGGTTTTTGTTTCCATTTCTTACAGTGTGTGAAAATGATGCTTTAGTTTACAGTTCTGTGTTGATTTCTAGGTTTCGGTGTATAAAAAAGTTGATAGCTTCACAGATTAAAACATGCATTTCTGTGGTTTATGGTTTTGGCGACGCCTTAATGATTTCTCTGTCTTTGTTTTCGTGTTATTACAGTGTGTTGAGATGGACATTGACGAGATGGATATTGACGAGATTGAGGCTGCTGGACAGACTGATCTGTCTGATTTAGGAGAAACTTTTCTCCAGGGTTTCTGCAAAAACGCGGCCACATCTTTCTTTGAGGAGTACGGGCTTATAAGTCATCAGCTGAACTCCTACAACTTCTTCATCAAACACGGGCTTCAGAAAGTGTTCGAGTCTTTTGGCGAGATGCTTGTCGAGCCTTCATTTGATCCAACCAAAAACAAGGATCATGATTGGAGATATGCTTCTGTCAAGTTTGGTGAAGTCAGTGTGGAGAGGCCCACATTCTTTTCAGATGATAAGGAGCTTGAGATTCTCCCATGGCACGCAAGACTTCAGAACATGACTTACTCAGCCAGGATGAAAGTAAAGGTCCAAGTTGAGGTAAGCAATGGCTCTAGAAATGTCAAATTTTGGATGAAGTTTCTGTTTTGCTGTCTTTGTATGTTGTTCTTATTTCGGGTTAGTCTACTGTCTGACTGCTTCTTCACTTGTAAACTGGCTAGGTATTCACAAAAAAAGTTGTAAAAAGTGACAAATTCAAGACGGGACACGACGAATATGTCGACAGGGAGACATTATATGTCAAAGATCAGGACATCCCAATTGGTAGGATACCTGTTATGGTGAAATCTGCCCTTTGCAAAACATCAGAGAAAGGAAAGAATGGGGATAGTGACACAAAGGGGGATTGTGCCTTTGACCAGGGTGGATATTTTGTGATAAAGGGGGCAGAGAAGGTAAGTTACTCCTCTTTGTGAATCTTTTGCATATCTAGTTATCAACAGTGACGGGATTTCTGTTTTGAACTATGTTAGTGTATACCTTAGTGGTCGTGGGGTTACGTGTTCTTCATATGAAATTCTATGTATGCATCACACAGGATTGCGCAAACTGTCTCAACTAGTGACAGTTTTAATCAGTTTTTTTTTTCAAATTCGTTTCTAATATATAAACTGGACATAATACCACCGAGCTGTTGTACAAGATCCTAACATGAATAGATTGTGTTTTGCAGGTCTTTATTGCTCAAGAACAGATGTGCACAAAGAGGCTGTGGATTTCTAACTCACCATGGACAGTCTCCTATAGGTCTGAAACTAAAAGAAACAGATTCATTGTGCGTCTCGCAGAGAATCTGAAATCAGAAGACTATAAGAGAAGGGAGAAAGTACTGACAGTGTACTTTTTGTCGACTGAGATCCCAGTCTGGGTCCTGTTCTTTGCGCTGGGTGTTCGATCAGACAAAGAGGCAATGGATCTAATTTCTTTTGATGGTGAGGATGCAAGCATTACCAACAGTCTCATAGCTTCTATTCATGAAGCTGATGCAGTCTGCAAAGATTTCCGCAATGGAAATAATGCTCTGGCATATGTTGAAGAGCAGATAAAAGGCACAAAGTTCCCACCTGGCGAAAGTGTGGACGACTGCTTACGTCTGTATCTGTTTCCAGGCCTCAAAGGTTTGAAGCAGAAAGCAAGATTCCTGGGCTACATGGTGAAATGTCTTCTGAGCGCATATGCTGGGAAAAGAAAATGTGAGAATAGAGACAGCTTCAGGAACAAGAGGATTGAGCTAGCTGGAGAACTGTTGGAGAGGGAGATAAGGGTGCATCTGGCACATGCTAGAAAAACAATGACTAAAGCCATGCAGAGACACCTCACAGGTGATGGCGATTTGAAGCCTATTGAGCACTATTTGGATGCTTCCATCATAACAAATGGGCTTAGTAGAGCCTTCTCCACTGGAGCATGGTCTCATCCTTTTAGGAAGATGGAAAGGGTTTCAGGTGTTGTAGCAAATTTGGGTCGTGCAAATCCATTGCAGACTCTGATTGATCTTAGGAGAACGCGGCAGCAGGTCTTGTATACTGGCAAAGTTGGAGATGCTAGATATCCGTGAGTAAAATTTTCACCTCCCTGGTTTCTTTAAAATATATCCACATAATAAAACATGCTGTTTGGTCTGCATTTGCTCAAATTTACATGTCTGGTGTCTGTTTTATCAGATATTCATGCTAACTTATTTTCATTTAGTTTATGATGGCGACCACTGCTTCCTGCAGAGTCTATATATATAAAATTTAGATTTTTACTGCTTTTATATAAATTATACTGCCATTAAGAATTTCTTGTTTTGGTGATTTTTTCCCTGATTTGGTGGGAACACTTAGACAATTGATTTATTTTGGGAATTGCATGTTTGGCTTGAAACAAGCTGAACTATAACGGCATTGTATGTAATTTTGGCTACAGGCATCCCTCTCACTGGGGCAGAGTATGCTTTTTGTCAACTCCAGATGGTGAAAATTGTGGTCTTGTGAAGAACATGTCTCTCCTTGGACTTGTTAGCACTCAAATTTTGGAGCCGGTGGAGGAAATACTCTATGATTGTGGAATGGAAGAGCTGGTAGACGATACCACCACACCACTGCTTGGCAAACATAAAGTTCTTCTCAATGGAGACTGGGTCGGATCATGTTCAGATTCTGAATTCTTTGTTGCGGAGTTCAAAAGCAGGCGGCGCCAAAGTCAATTACCTCGTCAGGTATCTTCTGTTTCAATACATGTCCTGTGTTATTTTAATATCCTTTTGCTGCTTGGTATTTACCTTTGTTTCTCCACTTCACAAATGTGTCTATGTTGTATAAGATCAGTATAAATTTATCTAAACATTTTTTGCAGATTGAAATCAAGCGAGATAAAGATGACAAGGAGGTGAGGATTTTCACTGATGCTGGTAGACTACTCCGACCTCTCTTAGTTGTGGAAAATCTCCACAAGCTGAAGCAAGACAAGCCGTCACAGTATTCCTTTGAGCGACTTCTTGACCAAGGGATCCTCGAGCTGATCGGAATTGAGGAAGAAGAAGACTGTAATACAGCTTGGGGAATAAGACAGCTTTTGAAGGAACCTAAGAATTACACACATTGTGAATTGGACCTGTCCTTCCTGTTGGGTGTGAGTTGTGCAATTGTGCCATTTGCAAATCACGATCATGGTAGAAGAGTTCTCTACCAGTCCCAAAAGCATTGCCAACAAGCCATTGGGTTCTCATCAACAAACCCTAACATCCGCTGTGATACGCTGTCCCAGCAGCTTTTCTATCCCCAGAAGCCACTTTTCAAGACATTGGCGTCAGAATGTCTTAAAAAAGAAGTGCTGTTTAATGGTCAGAACGCAATAGTTGCTGTGAATGTTCATCTTGGGTACAATCAAGAGGATTCCATTGTAATGAACAAGGCTTCACTGGAACGTGGTATGTTTCGTTCAGAGGCAATTCGGAGCTACAAAGCTGAGGTTGACAGCAAAGACTCAGAAAAGAGGAAGAAGATGGATGAGCTGGTTCAGTTTGGAAAGATGCAGAGCAAAATTGGTAGAGTGGACAGCTTAGATGATGATGGGTTCCCTGCTATTGGTGCTAATATGCACAGTGGAGATATTGTCATTGGCAGATGTACCGAGTCTGGGACTGACCACAGTATAAAGCTTAAGCACACTGAGAGAGGTATTGTGCAAAAAGTGGTATTATCGTCTAATGACGATGGGAAGAATTTTGCTGCGGTGTCTCTGAGACAGGTACGTTCCAGATTATACTGAACTGAGCTGTCATCAGTCTTCAGATAATGCACCCTGTTTAGTTAATCAAATGTTCCATTGATCTTTCTTTTGCATCTTGCAGGTTCGTTCTCCATGTCTTGGAGATAAATTTTCAAGTATGCATGGCCAGAAGGGTGTTTTAGGCTATATAGAGGAACAGGAGAATTTTCCTTTCACGAACCAGGGCATAGTTCCTGATATTGTGATAAACCCCCATGCTTTCCCTTCTAGACAAACACCGGGCCAACTCTTGGAGGCTGCTCTATCCAAAGGAATAGCTTGTTCTATCCAAAAGAAGGAGGGCAGCTCTGATGCATATTCCAAATTGACACGCCATGCCACTCCTTTCTCCACTCCAAGTGTCAGTGAAATCACCGAGCAGCTTCACAGGTACTATCTTTCCCCACTTAGTTTAGCAACATACACCTAATATTTAAAAAGATTGAAACAGTATGAGGCTTAATGCTACAATGAGTAGAGTTCAGTAGGTATGCTCGATATTTGCTTCATAGGGAGTACAAAAAGCATGATATCATTATAGGCAGTTTATGTCATGCCTGTTCTAAAAATGGTTGACTTGGTTACTGCTGGCTACAGAATTTCCAGAAGTTCAAATGCAATACATAAAATACAAGCAAATTGAGTCATTCCACTGCAGAAGGCGCTAAGCTTAATTGAGCACCTTATTAGATTTTGTTTCTTAGACTAGGACTACTAAAAGCAAGCATGACTTTTGTTATCTGCTCCATCTCTATAAGACTAGAATTCTAGGAAGCTCTGATATTTCTTATATGAAAACTTCTGGAGAGTATAAAAGATAGAGTATTGAGTCTGATAGTCATTTTCTTGTAATTCTGTGATCGTTCATTGAACCTGACTCGGAGATTATTGTTGATTCTTGAGTCCTGCTCCAGTTCTAATTGTAAATATTTGTGGTTAGGGCTGGCTTTTCAAGATGGGGAAATGAAAGGGTCTGCAACGGTAGATCAGGAGAGATGATGCGTTCACTCATTTTCATGGGGCCAACGTTCTACCAGCGTCTTGTCCACATGTCAGAGGACAAAGTCAAGTTCAGAAACACCGGACCAGTCCACCCACTCACTCGCCAGCCAGTTGCAGACAGAAAGAGATTTGGCGGAATCAAGTTTGGAGAAATGGAGAGAGACTGCCTGATAGCTCATGGTGCTTCAGCCAACCTGCACGAGCGTCTCTTCACCCTGAGTGACTCTTCACAGATGCACATCTGCAGGAACTGCCAAAGTGCTGCAAATGTGATTGAGAGGACTCCGAGCAGTGGAAGAAAGATCAGGGGGCCTTACTGTAGAGTGTGCGACTCTGCAGACCACGTGGTCAGGGTATACGTGCCTTATGGTGCAAAGCTTCTGTGTCAGGAACTATTCAGTATGGGGATCACTCTCAACTTCGAGACCAGACTCTGCTGATTCTATCCTCTCCTAAATGTTTATATCTTATCTATCGGTACATATGGCTTAGAGCCTAAGACCTTGTTATGTGTAGTTTGATTCGGTTCCGGTTCTGCTTCGGATTGGTTTTGATTTGGTTGATTCGGTAAGGTTTTCTAAACCGAGGAAACCCTATAAACCAAACTTTTCAAACTGAGCTAACCCCTCCTAGGCTCCTAGTCTGAATTGGTGTACTTCTGTGAGCTTTGACTCTGACCTTTGGTAACAAACCAAATCAAATAATCGGATTTTCAATTACAACCGGTTTGTAATCCGGTCTTCTTTGATTGGTTTTCTATTTCGTAAAGGTGGAATTCAATATTACCAATCCGACCAGAATCACAAATAAATCCAATCGACCCGACCCGATTGTTTCTGATGCCGCCATGTTAAATTGTTCAGACACAAAACCTTAATTTTTAGGGGAAAGAGAAACAAAACCTCTTCATCTCCTTCTTCTTCTTCTCTCTCACAAACCTATCTCTTGGAGACGTTTCTTGTAATCTTCTCTTCAATTTCGAAATCTGATCGATTTCTTCCCCTGACGCGATGAATCGGGGTAGCCTCTACGGGGCTGCTGACGATGATGAAGACGACGAAGAAGACGATATCGGTGAAGACCTCGAAGAATTAAGACGAGCATGTATGATCTCTGAGCCCAATTCCAATGAATCAATATCGAAGGCAGATTCAGTTAAAGAGGATGGATGCGGTGGCGGAGAGGTACCGTCGGATTCGGATAACGAAGACGATTTCGAGGTGCTTAAG
Organism: Odontarrhena argentea; assembly: GCA_900406245.1. NCBI lineage: Eukaryota > Viridiplantae > Streptophyta > Magnoliopsida > Brassicales > Brassicaceae > Odontarrhena > Odontarrhena argentea. The sequence continues at coordinate 16,055 of OVAF01000472.1, read as the reverse complement.
AGTATCAAGAGTCAATTAGCTCCGTCAGCGGATGTGGAGTTAAGCGGTGGTTCTCCAATGGGTTTATCATTGCCTTCGGATTCGGACAGTGAAGATGACTTTGAGATGCTTAAGAGCCTTAAGAGTCAATTGGCATTGTCGATGGATGTTTCCGTTCCTTGTGTGGGTTTATCTGATGATGACGACGAGGCAGATGACTCCTTTGAAACCCTTCGTGCTATTCGTAGAAGATTCTCTGCTTATGAAAATTTCGGTGAGCTCAAAATCTTTACTTTGTCTCTCTGGGTTAGCTACTGTTTCGTTACATATTGTTTCTGTGTTATCTTTTGAATGTTCATTCAAGTTATAATATAGTTTGTGGCTGGTAAGATGAATTTGGTTCACTTCGATTTCACAAATGGAGGCTTAGTAGAAAAGAAGCTACTAAAGGTGTTGACTTTTTTTTTTCATATATTTAGTGATTCTAAAGGAATAAGGGGGAAGCTCTCTTTTTTTATCTAGCTTTTATGGTATACCTGATAGTTAATATGACATGAAAAAGATCATGCTGGATTCCTGATGTAAGTAGGTTTGGTTGTCTTTTTACCATTGCTTAAGTGAAATGTGTACTCACAGTTGCATGTCTTTGACATGATATGCTTTAATGGTAAGTCCTTACTATTTCAATGCAGATCTGGAAGGAAATTTCATGAGTGATCCTACCGGGAAGAAAAAGCAGGTACATGCTTCGGATAATGAACCTTCAAGCGAAATATTGAGTAGGTCTAATACTTGTGAAAGCTTTCCAGATCACGGGACATCAGTTGTCACAGTGCTAAATTCAGAGGGAGTACAAGCGGGCTATTCTGGTGATGAAAACACTGCCTTTGAGCCTACTGACCAGGTGGAGACAGGCCAGTCATCTCTTGTGCCGGCTGCAAGTTCAAGTTTCCCTGAATCTGCACAGGCACTTGTTGATGCAATCCGGAAGAACAGGTCATATCAGAAATTTCTTCGGAAAAAACTGGCCGATATTGAAACAGCTATTGAGCAGAACAAGAAACACCAGAAAAATGTTAAAATAGTTAAAGATTTTCAAGCTTCTTGCAAGAGGATAACTAAGCTGGCACTTTCCCGGAGGAAAGATCCTCGTGTCGAATTAATTACTACTCGAAAATCAGTGCCTTGCGATAGCTCTGAGGTAAAGCATTTTGATAGAATTTCCTGCCTCTGCTGCTCTTTAATCCGTCTTCTGTTTTCTGTTAATGCAAATGGAAAATGTTTTTTCTTCTTAAATTATGTGCTCTTTTTTGTAGGTTAATGATAAAAAGATATCTCCGCTGACGTTGGGTCCACCTGAAAACCCTTGTGTTGAAAATTATAGGATGGCACTAAAGAATTATCCACTGTCAGTAGATCGCAGAAGTTGGTGTAAGGAGGACAACAAAAATCTTGCAAAAGGCGTAAAACAACAAGTGCAGCAAAAACTGCTTGAACTGTCCAGGTACTGCTTGATCTTCCGCTTTTAAAGTGCTATCATATTCTGGTGTCTAGTAGCCTTAAACTTGCTGCTTAAGAACCCATCCAGATGTAGAATTAGTTAAAAATTTTCCTTTTTAAAACCTCCTTAATAGTTGACTGACAGCATTTTTTTACAGTGACTTGGAAGGATCTACAGATGATACAGACACCATTCATGAATCGATACAAAATCTTGAGATCACACCAGAAATAATCAGGCAGTTTCTTCCAGAAGTTAATTGGGATCAGTTGGCCTCAATGTATATCAAGGACCGCTCTGCTGCAGAATGTGAAGCTCGGTACGTTCTTCTTTTAGTTGAATTCTGATTACTATGATAAATCACCTTTTAATCATCACTCTGTCTCTTCGATTTGAGAATTCAGTGGATTTTCTTAATCTGTGCCTCATTGTAGGTGGGTGAGCTCGGAAAATCCATTGATTAACCACGGTCAGTGGACTGCAGCAGAGGACAAAAAACTACGCTCAATTATCCAAGAAAAGGGATTTACAGACTGGCATGACATTGCTGTATCACTAGGGACAAATAGGACCCCATTTAAATGTTTGGTTCGATATCAAAGAAGCTTGAATCCAGACATATTGGGAAGAGGATGGACTGCAGAAGAAGATGACCAACTCCGTGACGCAGTAGGGTTGTTCGGCGAGAATGACTGGCAATCTGTTGCAAATGTATTACATGAAAGAACTGGAAAACAGTGCTCTGAAAGGTCAGTGATCTTCTTCACTCACACACTGATAATTCCCTAAAGTACACTCATAATTTTACTAGCTGAAATCTACGGGATAGACAATTGATCACCCAAACACCCTTGTTCGGGAAAAGAATTTATAGAAATTCAATTACCTGAATATGCAGTCATTGATGATATTTCATTAGAATTTACTATTTAGAAGGCATTGGTTACTATCTGTCATTTTGTTTGTTTTTGTCTGAATTCAGATACGGAATTGAATGGTTTATCTTATGTCCGTCTTTATTTTTCAGATGGAAAAAGTCGCTTCACCCTACCAGAATGAGGGTGGGGAATTGGAGCGCAGAGGAAAATAAGCGACTGAAAGTAGCTGTGACGCTCTTTGAAGCTAAAAACTGGTATAAAATTGCTCATTTTGTTCCTGGACGGACCCATGTTCAGTGTCGGGAGAGATGGAAAAATTGTTTAGATCCCAAACTAAATCGTGGGAAGTGGAGTGAGGAAGAGGACGCAAAGTTGAGAGAAGCAATTAAAGAATATGGATATAATAGTTGGTCCAAAGTTGCTTTACATCTGTCGTGCCGTACTGACAATCAGTGCTGGAGGCGATGGAAGAGTTTATACCCTCACCAAGCACTTCTTGTACAAGAAGCTACAAGATTACGGAAAGAAGGTATTGTAAGGAATTTTGTAGATAGGGAATCAGAGCGTCCTGCTCTTGCCGCAGGCGATATCTTGGCACTACCAGAGATTCCTCTTGAGCCAGAATCCAGAATTGTAGCTGTGAAAAAGAAACGCAAAGCAAGGTAAGTAAATCAAATATTCCTCAGCTGATATACACAAACAAACAGTAGTTTTGTAGATCTAAATTGACTGTTTTCGTCGATGTAGACCAAAGAAGGCAGATGCTGAATGTGAGAGTGAAGTATCTTGTGCTGCTACAGAGAGACAACAAAAGAGGCGGAGAAAAGGATTAGAAAATTTCTCAGGAGATGTATGTATACAAGAGAGGGAGTCTGTCTGTGAAAGTGAACTAAACAATGGAGAAGAGGTCAGGTTGTTGGGATGGCGTAACGGGACTGGAGACAATGTAAAGGAGAAGAAACAAAGACGAAGGCGGAAAAGTGTTGTGCAGACATCAGAGAACAGCTCCGTGACCACCAACTGCTCTCAAGTAAAAGTTGGTATCAAGAAGCTTAAGCCTAGGAGGAAAGTGTCTGCAGTAGTTCCTATCGTGAACCAAGATGCATCAAATTAGGTCTATTTTGTGCTCTTGACAATTTTGAATTTTTTTGTATGTATAACTAAGAAGTGTCTAATCCAAACAGTTTTTATAGAGAAAAGATGGTTTCGGGGATTCTAACAAGTAACAACAAGGAAAGTGTTAACCCAGGTCTTGGTACATGGAGTAATTGAGTCCATTTGCAAGTATACCAGTTAGTACTTCGTAAAACTCTTTTTAATTTATTACTGATTAGTAAGTAATTAAATTTACATGATAACACAAAAAGAAAATCAAAACTGTATACAACAATCACGTATGTATAAGAGAGTACAATTTCATGACATCACTTACTTCTGATGAATTTCCTTCCACTGTTAACACCATTTTCTTCATTTGCCTTTTTCTTCTTTCTCAATTTCTCTAACTTCTGTCTATGTCCTTCTATATCTGTCTTTATTACTCGTTCTCTCATCTCGTCTGGTAGCAAAGCGAGCCTTGAAAACTTTTTTGGTGACACAAACCCACCAAGTCTCTCTTTGATGTGGTTAAATGCAGGAACAAGGCCACGTCTTATGAAACACCCGTCAATCAGTTCCATTGAGCTTGATTCCGGTAAAGACATTGAGTCTTTTAGCTCCAAATCAAAGCAGAAGGGTGAGTCCTTCAACCACATTCTGAGAGAGTGAGCTTTGGCTACTAGAAGTCCGGTTCTCGTCTTGCATGGAAGAAATGGAGAGCCCATCTCCCATAGACAAGCTTTTAGCGTTTTGTCCAGGGATATACCGTTGTACTCTGCAGTCCCTGTGATTAAGACTACTGACTTTGGAGATTCTGGGTACCCTTCAAGTGATGCATCCTACAATACGAGAAGAATTGTAGCAGAGATTGAGGGTTACTGATGAATATCAGCATGATTGTCAAAAGTTCTTCAGTTATGTAAAGATTCCGTGGAATGATACTATGATGCAAAGAAATCGAGAGAGGAGAAAGAGAAAATTGCCTGCATGTGATCAAGCCACAAAGTAAGGGCAACAAGCGCTGCACCTCCTGACAATCTTCTAAAATCAGCACCCCAGTCCTTGTCCGCCACCCTGAAAATTAAAATCAGTCACACGTCACAAATGTGACAGCTAACCACTTAAGCGTTTGCACTAAACAAAGTGTTGCCTAGTACAGATGCAAGCTCTCCAAATAAGCTTATATAAACTAGTCATATTCGTTGGCGCTCTCTTTTGTGAACTATTGTAAACAGGACTGACCTGAAAACATCACGACTGAAGATACCCCTTTTGATTGCCAATTGGAATACCCACGATGCAGTAGCTCTGAGTTCAAATGCCCAGAGAAGATTCAAAAGAGCATTGGCAAAGTTCAGAGCAGCATTGTCCTCTATGGGTTTCAGTTTCTCGAACCATTCATCTACCTCAGAAACTAGCAACTCAGGTCTTCCAGCTAAAAGCCTGGTAGGCATAATTAAAAACATATGAATCATAATAACATATGAATGATATTTATGAAGTGGTTCTAGTTAAAAGTAAGTCCTGGATCAGATTTATATAATCTTCATTGTAATAATTAAAACCATGATTAAGACAGTAATAAGGATTTCCTCCAACATGACTAACAGAAATATACGTTTCAACGAATTCATCTGATCATCCATGATTGGAGATAAAGTGGTACAACCGGAAACTCGGAATGCATACCTGATAGGAAGATCAAAACCAATATCTTGAAGAGCTTTCAGCAGCAACATGACTTCATTTTTTTCCTTGGAAAAACTCGCTGCCCTTACAAAGCAAGTCCATATCCTATGGTCTGGCTCTAGGCCCTCTCTCTTCATTTCCAAGAGCCTTTCTATTCCACTATTATAATCTTTGCTCCGAAGGTAAGCATCAATAACTGAACTATAAGGCAGAGTTGTAAGTTCCACTTCTGTTTCTTTCAGGTTACTAAGAACTTTTTCAGCTTCCTGGGGCTTTCCTGAAGAACTATATGAAACCATGAGCAAATGCATTGTAGCAAGTGTTGGTTCTATTCCTGCAGTCTTCATCATTTGCAATAACTTCTCTGCCTTTAAGTCACTTCCAGAATCTCGGGATATTTTCATCATTGTGTGATAAAATGAACGGTCTAGTTTATAACCTTTGGTGAGAAGCTCTTCAAACAATTGTTCAGCTTGTTCAAGACATTTTTGCTTACCAAAAGCAGAGATCAAGCTCTTGTATGTGTCCAGTTTTGGGTCTAAACCAATATTTCTCATTTGCTGCATAAGCAAGTACCCTTCTTCTGGTCGTCTGTCTCTGCAATACATTATAATCAGAGTATTGTAAGTGGTCTCGTCTGGTTCCAGTCCATTTTCTTTGATCCTCTGGTACACTTGAACTGTCTTCTTGTAATCCTCAATAGCCGTATACATCTTCAACATGGAATTCCATATAACGAGCTCAACCTTGAAGTCAGCTTCTTCCATTTCAGAAACCATAACTTCAGCATCTCTGACCCGCTTTCCTTTGCACAAAAGCTCAATCATCATCCTATATAGACGAATTGTGGGCAAGTAACCAGCAGCTTTCATGCTGTTGTATATCTTCTTTACCTCAAAGATATTTCCAGCCCGGGCAAATGCGTCAAGCATTAATAGAATGGAGCTCTTGCTAATCTTAAAGCCCATATCTTGCAATTCTTCGACAACAATATATAGCTCCTCAAGCCTCCCATCGATACACAAAGCATGTAACAAGATATTCATGGACTCAACACTTGGAGACGGACCATCCCTCATCATAGTGTTAAATATAGCCCTTGCCCGCTCGTAGTAGCCACACTCAGCATAAGCCGTCATCAAACTGTTCCATGTTTTCAGATCAGGTGTTCGTCCACTTTGTCTTAAGTTGCCAACCACACTCTCGGCTTTCTGCCATAGCTTCAGTTTTCCATAAGTCTCAATAATATCAGTATATATAGGCGAACAAGCAAAGTGAAAGCCCTCTGCCTCGGCCTGACTAACCACTTGATGAGCTGTCTCTGGAAAACCAAGCTTGCAATACACAACAACCATACTGTTACAAACACTTTCTGAAGCTTCGCAGCCAGATTGTCTCAGGTCAGAGAAAACTTGAGAGGCTTCAGTATAATGTTCATTCGCTACACAGCAGTGTAATAAAGTCTCATACATGGTAGAACTGCCAGAACTCCATCCATGAAGACATGCCTCAGAAAAGTATTCCTCTAGAGCAGCCTTTATATTGTTTATCTTGCAATGTAAAACAATTAGTGCTTCATTTATAAGCCGCTCAGATCCACTGGTGTGTTCTTTCAAAAATTCAAGTAACTCACATGCTTCAGAGTGCCTGCCAGATGAACTGTAGGAACCCAGGATAGACAAAAGAATGTCGTTTTGTAGTTCATAGCCATTAGTGATAGCCACTTTCAGCTGTCTAGCAGCAAGATCAAAGCATTCGCCCTTAACAAGAACTGAGGAAATCTCTAGTGGGTTCATGCCACATAATTCTTCCATATCTCTGATGGATTTCTGAATGTCTGCTGACCTGTTTTCCTTCACAAGTCCCAGGATCATCAGCTCATACAGACTGCAAGAGGGCATGTGATCATCAGAAATCATATCACCATATAAAAGCCACGCCTTTCTTATCTCGTTGCCTCTTAAAAACACATCCAACATTACAGAATAAGCTAAATTATCAGGTTTGGTCCCTGACCGCCGCATGCTACTGAAAGTTTCTTCAGCCTCCTCTCGCTTCCCAGCCTTGGCATAACCACAGATAAGAGCACTATAGGTCTGCAGAGTTGGTTTGATCCCAATATCAAGCATCTCAGACATTAGAGCTGCAGCTTCCGCGGTTCTGCTTGCTTTTCCAAGTGAATCGATCAAAACTGTGTAAGTAATGGCATCAGGGTTTCTACCCGACAAACCTTTCATGTCCTTGTAAAGCTGTAGAGCAAGATCAAGTTGCCCCTGCTTTCCATACATGTGAATGATCGTATTGTAAGTCATCTCGTCTTTCCCAAACCCCATTTTCTGCATTTTCTGGTACACTTCCTTCACCTTCTCCGTATTTCTTTCTCTGGCAAACGCATAGAGCAAAGAGTTGTATGTCACTGCATCAGGGAAATAACCTTTAAGCTCCAGCTCCGTGAAGAGCATCTCGGCTTTAGCAGCAAGCCCACATCTACCATAAACAGAAATCATGGCATTATAAGTCCACAAGTCAGGCTGACAACGATGAGCTTCCATATCTTCGAAAATCTTCACTGCCCCTTCCAAATTTGAATCCCGCGAACAAGCACTAAGCAGAGTGTTGTAAGTAATAGCATCCGGCCTAAGTCCCGAATTTCTAACCATATCTAATAGCTCAACAGCTAGATTAGGAGTCAACCCACCAGACTTAAGCCTAGCGTTAATAAGAGTATTGAAACTTATAAGGTCAGGAACACACCCTCTCTCACGCATTGCATCGAGCAACTCTTGTGCCTTTGAAAACTTACCACTACGAGAGTAAACACCCATCATAGCATTGTACACTTGAACCGTATCTCCAACTGCTGGCTCAGCCCTGGCAAAAATCTCCACCGCAAGTGATTCCTGATTCCACCGTCCCAATACACCGAGTATGGCTGCCACCATTCGAGCATTAGGTGAGTGCCAGTGACGAAGATTGAGCCATTCAAAAACCTCGAGAGCTCGTTGCCAGCTCTCTTGGCCAACCGATTTCACAACGAAACAATAATCCGTAGGAGTCATCTGAACAGGTCGAGCATCGAGAATATCCGCAACGAACTGATTAGATTCCAAGCTTAGAATCTTATCCGTCAGGAATTTCACTCTTTCTCTCCAATCCTTGGCTCTTAACAGAGCAACCTTATTCATCTTCTTCACTCTCCTCCTACGACTAGCCACGACGGCGACTTCATCGTTCGCCTTCTGCTGTTCGCTGGAGCCAACAGAATCGACGAATTCGTCTGAATTCGACACATCCGCTGGCGAAATTGGAGAAGCAAAAGGCTCAGACTGTGTTGAGTTTCTCGAATCATGCGTCTCACGGAGATTCAAATGTGGCCATCGGACTGAGGGAGAAGCTCGACTGTAGGTGAATTTCTGGGAAGAACTGGTGCTGTTACTCCCTTGTTCATCTTTATTATCGGAAACCGTCACCGGAGTAGAATTATGGGCGGCGCGAACAGATAAAGCAGGGGCTGAAGAGAGTGGAGAAGCAAAAGCTAAAGCCCCAGCAGAAACCGCCATTAAAATATAAAATCTGTTGCCAGATATGTACCGTTATCGATGAGGAGCGAGTGAGAGAGAAATGATATTTCACTTGATGTCCCTGAGAAAACACTCCATGTTGTCTATAGTTTATATCAACAAACACCAAGCCGTTTTTCTCTTACATGGACTGAATCGACAAGTGAAACGATGATAAGACACGACAACAAACCACGAATATAATTGCACGGAAGTCGTGACTTTTGTTTGATGGAGTAATGATGATCAATGGATAAAGACATTTTGAGTTGGTTTATCTTTCTGGAAATTAAACAAAAATTGTCAAAATAGAGCTTTTGTAGGGACTCTAATGGAGTACATAAGAGAGCTTCAAAACGATCCCAGTCTAGAAAAATAGGAGAAATAAAAAACAGCTAATCTTTCTGGAGATTTTTGTTACATTCATATGATATTCTTCTTCTCGACGTTGTCTCTACTAACGACCAATGCCCCAGACCCTCACGACTCCATCGGTGTAACCACTGAACAATGTGCTTCCATCTGCACTCCAGTTCAAGCTTGTGCAGTAGATCACCTGCATTTGCATCACACAATCATTCCAATCAGATACATGATCAAGCTCTTACGGTAGATAACAACAAAGTCAAAACATTTTCAAGCAGTACTCTTTCAACACAAGATAAACATTGAGTAATTTGTCAGGAATCAAAGTCAAGCGTGTAACTAATAAACTATACTCATCAAAGTAAGGATTTATAACTAAGTTACGTCTAACCAAAGATGGAGCCAGTCACAATTCTCCAGTACTTATGACATACTGGATACTAAAGAAACGAAATGTTGGACTCGGAAAATTTACCAAAACCATCAATGCAGTACTAACAGAGAACCAATTACTACCGGAGGATTATAAATGATCATTTACCTTCTTCTGGTTAGCGGTTCCAACACCACCCTCAGACTTCTCAGCCTCAGCCTTAAGATCAACCTTAAGCTCCTCAACAACACTCTTGCTCTCAAGGTCCCAGATCTTAATGTTGTTCTCCGTCGCAGCACATAACCAGTACCTGTTCGGGCTGAAGCAAAGCGAGTGAATAATCGAACCAGCCTCAAGCGAGTAGAGTTTCTTTCCCTCTGCCAAATCCCACAACAAGATCACACCATCTTTGCCACCACTGGCGCATAGCGAACCATCAGGCGAAACAGCCACAGTGTTGAGGTAACCAGAGTGTCCAGCAAGAGAGTTCTTCAACTTACAGTTCTGGAGATTCCACACTTTCACAGTGTGATCCCAAGAAGCAGAAACAATGGTGGGCACAAGAGTGTTGGGACTGAACCTAACACAACTAACCCAACCCCTGTGACCTTCACCTCCATCGGAGATAGTATACTTACATTCACCCAAAGTGTTCCACAGCTTGATCGTACCATCACGAGAAGCAGATACGATCTGACGGTTATCAACGGAGAACGCTACAGAGAGCACATCCTTGGTGTGACCGACGAATCTACGAGTGGAAGCACCAGTGGCTAGATCCCAGAGACGAAGCTCACCGTCCCAGCTTCCGGTAAGAGCAAATTGGCCGTCGGATGAGAGAACCACATCTTCAACGAAATGTGAGTGACCAGTGAGCCTCCGCTGGGCAACTCCGTATGACTTCTCGTCCTTGGTGAGCTTCCAGAGGATGATGGATTTGTCACGCGACGAAGTGACAATGATATCGGAATTGTCGATCGGAGTGGCGATCGCGGTGACCATGTCCGTGTGGGCGCGCATAGTGCCCTTCAATACGAGTCCCTCGGCCATGATTTAGGGTTTTGGAGGAGAGACTCTACGGTTTCTTCTTCTTCTTACTTCAGAAATGGTGTTGCAGAGCGAGAAAACTAGAGATCGCGTGAAATTTAGGTATTTATACCTTAGGTCAAAAATGAGGGGTACTAGGGTTCGGTTTTCGGGTTTAAGAAATTAAATTTGCTTAACGGGCCTTACATGGGCAGGCTTTTACTTAACATAAGTTTGTTGCTCGTTGCTGGTGAGTTCAGAAATGTTTGATTATAAAGACAGAGATTAAGAGAAGAGCAATTTAATCCGGTACAAATGTACAAGAGTTCTCTGATATAAATAGTAAGACTGAACACGGATCAAATACCATTGAACTCGGAAAGAGCTCATCTCAAGCTTCGTTAGATCTAATGCATGATTTGTACCGTTACAAATGATGAACGACTGAGAGAGATGAACACTTTTGATTCACATTTTTAAGGACTCTAGGATAAAACAATGCTGCCTTAAAGACTTAAAACTGATGAACAAACACCTTGCCGTCTCAGCTGTGATATAAACGACATTGATTTGATGGAGGAAAACCAAAGTTCCAATCATATGGCGTGAATTCGAACTTTGAATAATGATCCAAGATCACGACTATAATTTCAAACAGAATCGTGACCATAGATGATAATCAAAGGGTAAGCGTTTTGCGTTGGCTTATATCTGGAAATTAAACAAAAATTGTCGGTGACAAGAAAAAAAAACACAAAATTGTCAAAAATTTAGGAGGGACTAATACATGATAGAGCTTCAAGATCCCAGTTTGGAAAAATTGGAGAGACTAAAATAGCTAGTTATCTGGAGACTGTTACATTCATAGTGTTCTTCTTGTCTCTGGTAATGATTAACGACCAAGGCCCCAGACTCTGACAACTCCATCAGTGTAACCACTGAACAGTGTGCTTCCATCTGCACTCCAGTTCAAGCTTGTGCAGTAGATCACCTGATCAGTTTCCATTACACAATTCAAGTACATTTCATTACAAAAATCATCAATCTTGCTAATCCACAAGAACAAAGTTTAAACACAACGAGGGAAGATTTCAGAAACTATTTTGCTGAGAATCAGAGTGAAGACTGTAATCAATGGACAACACTCAGGTTTCAAAGCTAAGAGGAAACTAGTCCTATTACAGTTAGGATTCCTCGGAAAGTACTTAAGCAGCCTTTAACAAAAAACAGGTGGAGAAGTTCTAGTTCTCGATCATGGGAAATTTCCAAAGTTATATGTAAGGACAAAGTCAAAACCTTTTAAAGCAGTAACTTCAACACAAAACGAACATTTACGGGACTATCTTGCCGAGAATCGAAATCAAGAAAGTAACTAATTAATTACCCTCAGCTAAAGGGAAACTACAACCATCAGAAGAAGAATTGCTCGAAAGTAACCAAAGACAGAGAAATACCTATCCTACACAACTCAGATAACTCATCAAACTAACCAATGCAGAACAGGGAACCAAGACTAATTACTATCGAAAAACAGTAAAATTTCAACGAAGATGATTAGTAACAATGACATACCTTCTTCTGGTTGCCAGTTCCGACACCACCATCGGACTTCTCAGCCTCAGCCTTAAGATCAACCTTGAGCTCCTCAACAACACTCTTGCTCTCGAGATCCCAGATCTTAATGCTGTTCTCAGTCGCAGCGCAAAGCCAGTATCTGTTCGGGCTGAAGCAAAGCGAGTGGATAATAGAGCCAGAGTCAAGCGAGTAGAGCTTCTTTCCTTCTGCCAAATCCCACAACAAGATCACTCCATCTTTGCCACCACTGGCGCATAGAGAACCATCAGGCGACACAGCCACAGTGTTGAGATAACCAGAGTGTCCAGCAAGAGTGTTCCTCAGCTTGCAATTCTGGAGATTCCACACTTTCACAGTGCGATCCCAAGAGGCAGAAACAATGGTGGGCACAAGAGTGTTGGGGCTAAACCTAACACAACTAACCCAACCCCTGTGACCTTCACCTCCTCCATCGGAGATTGTGTACTTGCACTCTCCCAAAGTGTTCCACAGCTTGATCGTACCATCACGAGAAGCGGACACGATCTGACGGTTATCAATAGAGAACGCCACCGAGAGGACATCCTTGGTGTGACCGACGAATCTACGAGTGGAAGTACCAGTAGCTAGATCCCAGAGACGAAGCTCACCGTCCCAGCTTCCGGTGAGAGCAAATTGACCGTCCGACGAGAGAACGACATCTTCCACGAAATGTGAGTGACCGGTGAGCCTTCGCTGGGCGACTCCGTAAGATTTCTCGTCCTTGGTGAGTTTCCAGAGGATGATGGATTTGTCACGCGACGATGTGACGATGATATCGGAATTGTCGATCGGAGTGGCGATTGCGGTGACCATGTCGGTGTGGGCGCGCATAATGCCCTTCAATACGAGTCCCTCAGCCATCGTTCAGGGTTTTGGGGGAGACTCTACGCTTTTCTTCGTACGCCAAAAATGGTGTAACAGACCGAGACGAACTGGAGATCGTGTGAGATTAAGTATTTATACCTTAGGTCAAAAATGAGGATACTAGGGTTTGGTGCGTTTCTGCAAGAAGATTACTGATTCGGGCTGAATGTCCCGGGCCATGTATATGGGCCTCTCTTGATATATTTTTGGTTGAGAGTTTTTTCTCTGTTTCAGTCTATCAGAGTTGGGTAATGTTTGAATTCAAAGAGTCAAAGAGCAGAGCAATGTAAACGAATCAGATTCAAATGTACAAAAGGTTTCCTAAATACAAAGACAGAATGTATAACTTGTTCTTAAAAATTTAGTTCTTTTGATTCTAGTTAAGGATTTAATCGTGGAGCGCACAACACACAGTGGCTTTGTGATGACCTTGGTACACCTTCACTTCTTTACCCGCTGGCATAGACCACAACCTAGCCGTCATGTCCGATGATGCTGCGCATATGAAAACAAAATCAAAACCAGTTTAAAGACCGTTCTTTCTCGTTTTAGATCCAGCCGTTTAGTTTAAGGTGGAGATTAGTACCTGTTACAAGAAATTCTCCATCCACTGAGAAAACACAGTCCCAAACCCATCTTTGATGTCCTGTTAGATAAAGAGTCATGCAAGTGTTAACGATAAGAGCGAGAGTAATGGAGAAACAAATGTCCCTTTTGAAAACATGAAGATCTTACCTGCTAAAACTTTCTCTAGTTTGAAACCATCGACATTCCATATCTTGACGGTCTTATCAGATGATGCCGTTGCTAGATATCTGCCAACAAATGTATAAGAGCTTGCAAGGGAGACGATGGAGAAAATGGTTATAAGAAGAGAGAATAAGAAACATATTACTTGTTTGCAGGAGAGAGAAGACATTTAAGGATGTGGCCATTATGAGCTTGTAGCTTATGAAGGGGCTCAAACTCTGTCATTGTCTGAGAAGGATTGAAGTTTTAATTGGCATGATAATTACAGAAATGTGACTATTAGCATGGTTAAATAAAAGTTTTTTTATATCAGAAAGCTACCTGTTTTCCACGCAACAAGCGCCACACATAACAAGTTCCACGGTTGTTAGCCGCAACAACCATTGTTCCATCCCACATAACAGTTAGAGACCGGACAGCTGTATCAACTTCTGGTACCTATAGTTACACAGAATCGTTTTTGAATCCTGTTAGGCTAAGGAATTTTCTCAGAAATGTAACTAGGATGTCGAGTGCAATTACCAGTTCACAGCTACACGAATTTGCTCTGAGGTCCCATACACGGATATTGCCATTTTGGTCTCCAGATATCAATTCAGTCTACAATAAAGAAGCAAAGTTCACGAGACGGAACACATTGTGACAACATCCAAGGCAACTACCAGAAAGCAAACATAACATACAGATTCTCTTAAGTAATGGTGTTGGTGTACCTGATTTGGGTGCAAAACAACAGTATTAACTGCAGCAACACTTTCATACTCCCTTTGGCAACCTGGAGCCCTACATTTTGGTTAGCGAGAGTCAACGATTTGTCGGCAAAGATACAAATAAACTCAAGAAACTGCTTTCAAGACAGGTAAGTTTCCGAAGATTTCCCTGACTTATAATCCAACACCTTATTTGTACAATTTGCACTTAGATGTACAAATTTATTGACACTCAACTACAAGAAAACTCGATGAAAACCCCATACCACCGATATAAATTGCTGACCCGTTTTAATTAATTTATCACAGATGAACAAAAAACGAAATGTACCTCAAGTCCCAAATCTTAACAGTACCATCCTCTGATCCTGAATACATCCATTTCCCATCACATTGGAATCCCACAGCCATAACATTGTTGGTGTGTGAATCATAAGTCATCAACTAATAAGCAGACAAGTCGATCATTGAATAAAACGCAGAAGAAAACACCACAGTGAAAAGGGGAAAGAAAAAGATAGAAACATCTCACAGGTTGAGGGTTGTTGGTATTGACATCAAAGAGTCGTATATGAGGATTACAAGCTGCTGCTAAATGACGCTTATCTGGTGTTATCTCAAGCCTATTCACATGCTTCATTACGCCAAAGAAACACACCCTCTAAGTCTCAATTCCATTACATTTAAGAGATTCTAAAGAATATAAAGATGCTGAAGCTTACCGAGTCAGGATACTGAATGGTACGGTAACAACGACCACTTTCGGCTTCCCAGAATCGGATCGTATGATCATAGCTAGCTGTTGCGAGAATCACCGAAGGCTGACTCATTTCTCGATCAAAATGAGGATTTCTCGATCAATCCCTTTCTTAAAGATCAATAAAGGAGCATGATCGTAGCGAGAAATCTTCAAACTAGGGCTTCGCTTTTCGAGATTGAGGATTGAATCAGCAGAAGAAGAAGAAATTAATCACACACAAAGTGGCAGAGGTATATAGGGTTCTTCCCGGTTTGCAACACCTGTGCAAAATTTACGCCTACGGGGATGATTTAGTATAAATTTTAATTTGATTGGGGTTATGTAGTCATCTATAAATAAGTAAGGGGCCATGTTGTTATTTATAGAGTAAGAATGCACATATCCACCAAAATTTTGCATATATGGAAAACTTTTTGCCCAGTTTAACTCAAATCGGCTTATGTTTTTATGTTTCTTTTGTATGAACTAGGTTAAGCGCGGAGTTTTTCATAAATCACAAAATATTTTATTATTAATTGAATATATTATCATATTTACAAAACATATAAATATTTGATTTTTAGTGAAGTATAATATATTGTCTATCAAACATATAAAGATTTATCATTACCAAAAAAACATATAAAGATTTATAATATCTATAGTATGTATTTTTATCATTATATTATGGTAGTGTCACCTAAGGAGTTTTTTTTTTTTTTTNNNTTTTTTTTTTTTATTATGTGTCTTTTTGAAATGTTCTTATTGGTCTCTCTAATTATTGTGGGTCCTCTTTCATTCTTATGCTGACACATAGGACTTTTCGTCTCTTTGAGTTTCTCAATTAATATATAGAAGATGTATCTTTCTTTTTTTTGGGCAAACCACTTTGTCATTCATTCATTAAGTAGTACATAGATCCATAG